>BDIP01001152.1:0-11967 GCA_003568945.1 Kipferlia bialata
TGACCATCTCCCAGTATGTCCCCTGTATGTACTCCCCCCATCCCCCACCCCCAGTCCATCCATGCCGAGATCTCGTCTCTGACCGAGCTGGCCAGTGACCAGGTGGTCAAGTACTACCGGTCCCACCTGTGCGGCACCCACCTGTCCCTAGTGATGGAGTTCATGAGGGGGAGTGTGCTGGACCTGATGGAGGCCACCCCGATCCCAGAGCCCGAGGTCGGGTACATCCTCAGGGAGGCACTGCAGGGGCTGGAGTACCTGCACAGCCACGGCAACATCCACAGGGACATCAAGGCCGCCAACATCCTCTTGAGCGAGGCAGGCATGGTGAAGCTGGCTGACTTTGGGGTGTGTGGCACCATATCGGCCACCATGTCCAAGAGGCAGACATTTGTGGGCACTCCCTTCTGGTACGAGACATCTACACACTCTCTCTATCGATATTCACTTGGCGGTGCCAGTATCTCTCTCTCTGAGGAGTGGGTTAGGTCTCCCTCCCCCCCCTGTATCAGTCTGACCGCAGGATGGCCCCCGAGGTGATCAAGACCAACGTAGGGTATGACACCACCGCCGACATCTGGAGTCTGGGCATCACGGCCATCGAGATGATCACGGGCACTCCCCCCCACTCAGAGATGCACCCCCTCAAGGCACTGATGATGATCCCCAAGGCACCCGCCCCCACCCTCCCCGTCTCCAACCCAGCCTCCAAGGCCCTGAGAGACTTCATCGCACAGTGTCTGACCAAGGTAGAGGATACGGGAGAGGCGGAGAGGAGATATTCTCATGCATCATCTATTTATTTCTGGTGGGGTGACTAGCATATGGAGACATAATTGTAGAGACCTGGACACCGATATACAAGTATTATCTTTCTGTTAGTAATGTGCGGCACTCTGTGTGTCTGACCCCAGAACCCTGACGACCGTCCTAATGCCAGCCGACTGCTGCAGCACAAGTTCATACGCACAGCCAGCCGGTCTCCTGCCCGTCTCGCCCAACTGGGTGCGTCTCTCTATATATACAGAGATAAACATAGTAATAGCGATAGTGATACAGTAACATTCGACTGTTATCATTATGTACGTGACTTCTAATCCGCAGTGTCTCGCATATCGGTGCAGCACCCCCAGCCTGAGCCGAGGCAGGACGGGGCTGCCCCCTCCCCCCCTCCCCCTGTGGTAGACGCATGGGACTTCAGCTCAGACGACGACAGCCAGCCGGCCCCCGCCCCCATCCGGCGCAGGGGGGGCAGGGACCGGTCCCACCCCGCAGGTGTGCAGTCCAGCCCCAAGGTGCCCCAGACGGCCAGGGCAGAGGGCCTGGGGTACGGCATGGCCTCAGACAGTGAAGACTCCGGGGTGGGTGCCTATCCAGGGGACTCTGTGGTGTCCAGGGGTGCACGGGACTATGACTACGGGACAGTGCGGAGGGGGGAGGAGCAGGAGTATGACACCCAGGGACCTGACAGTGGTATGCACATGAGGGAGGAGGGGACTGTGAAGAGAGAGAGAGAGAGACCCAGGCAGCACAGAGAGACTGAGAGGGAGAGAGAGAGAGCCAAGGAGAAGGAACGGGAGAAGCGGAGGGAAAGGGAAAGAGAGGATGAGAGACTGCGGGAGAGGAAGAGAGAGAGAGAGAGAGAACCTGAGCGTGAGAAGAAGAGAGAACGGGAACGTATCGCTGAGCGGAAGCGTGAGAAGGAGAGGGAGAGGGAGAGGGAGAGGGAGACAGAGCGGGAGCTTGAGAGAGAGCTTGATATGGAGAGAGAGGCTGAGAGGGCTAGGCTACAGTCTATGGGAGCCCATGGCGACACGGGGTCTGTGCGGCGTATGAGTGTCAGCAGCCAGCGGGGTGGTGTGGATCCCTTTGCGGTAGACCACTCTGAGGGGGAGAGAGAGGGTTCGAGTGAGGACCCCGATGGCCATGGCGTACCCTCTGAGAGCATGGAGGGTCTGTTTGTGCTGAAGGACAGGAGGCAGAGCCAGTACCAGGACACCTCGGACACGGTGACACAGAGTGTGGCACAGGACAGACACAGACACAGACACCTGGACCAGGATGGAGTGGGGGCTGAGGGGTCAGTCAGAAGCAGGCGCACCCACCGGTCGTCCTCCCACTCCTCGCACACCACTAAGAGGAGGCGGCGTAGACGTGACAGGGACAGAGACAGAGACAGGGAGGGAGAGGACTCAGAGGCCAGTGAGAGCTACATGCAGGAGAGTGACAGGGAGAGAGAGGGGCTGGGCAGGGTGGAGGCTGGGCAAGGAGAGCAGGGAGAGGAGAGTGATTTGGAGTCGACTGGGGGCAGGAGAAGGGGTCGCAAGAGAGAGCGGCGGCCTAAGGAGGGTGAGTCCTCTACTAGCGCCCTGGAGACCGTCGAGGAGACATCTAAGCACCCTGCACCCCGTCCTGTGCCTGGGGAGAGAGAGGCGGCCTCTGTGGCACCTGTCCCTGCCCCAGCTGTGGCCTCAGTGTCAGTGGCAGAGGGGACAGGTACTGCCCCAGTAGTGGCAGGGGAGAAGAAGGAGAAGACTCCCACTCTGACCCGTCGACAGAGCCAGCGGAGGGAGAGCCACCACACCCCCCAGAAGCACCAGAAGAGAGAGAGAGAGAAGAGGGAGAGAGAGAAGAAGGAGAGGGCGCAGACTGGGCTGAGGTTTAGACAGGAGGTGCTGGGCCCCGTCCTCATGGCCGGGGACAGCGATGGCCTGTGGGACGGGTCTGGGCTGTCTGATGCAGTGAGTGCCGCAGACGCCATGTGCCAGATGGTGGCCCCGTCCCTGGGGGTGGCTCTGTTCAGAGCCTTGTTTGCCCAGGTCAGGACACACCACCCGGCTATAGCCCAGTCCCAGCTGGGTATTGAGCCCCTGGCCCATAGCACAGAGTGGCTGGCATCAGATAGGGGCCGCAAGGGCGAGGGTGCCCCTGGTCCCCTAGTCTCTGTGTCTGCCCTGGCCCCAGACAGTGAGGGGGGCACAGTGCCGGAGGAGGTGTGGCAGGCCATACAGGCATTCAGGCGGTGACAGGGGGGGACACGTACTAGTATATGCTAGGCCTAGTGTATTGTTTAGTTATACAACGATTGACAAGGCAACACGTGCCGACGTGTATAGATTAGGAGGTACCGTTGGTGCCTTTCAACAGATGAATCAATTCTATGAAGTGAATCACTATTGACTCCATGTAAGAATCCCATTTATCCATAAGAAGAATGTGTGAGATATACGTGATGTGACCTATCAGAATACCCACTATACAGCGGGTGTGACCAGATGTCCCATGGTCCCCTTCCAAGCCCTGTCTCTACACTGTGCCCAGTCCAGCTGCCACGTCTGGGGGCCCTGTCTCGACCCTCCCCTTGACCCTCTCTGTACTTGCCTCCACCCCTAGGACAGGCACAGGGGGGGCAGGGTACAGCACAGCGGCGTCCCCTTCCACACTGCTACCCATCGAGCACCTGTAGGGCTGGGGCACCTCACCACTCTCCATCAGGGCCCCTGCATCAAGGCAGCAGGGGAGGGAGAAGCAGATGGGGAGAGAGGCAGAGGCAGGGAGGCGGACCCCGTCTGTCTTGACCTCCACAGAGTGGTGCACCTGGTAGATTTAGAGGTATATTTATTTATAATATATATATATATTTATATTATATATATATATATATATATTTATAATATATAATATAATATAGTATAAAGAGGAATAGGGATATGGAGGGAGAAGGAGGATACTCAGTAACACCACCACACCCCCACCTCTATGCCTCCTGCCCCTGCCCCTGACAGGCCAGGGTGGGACAGGAACATCCTCTCGACAGGGTACAGGGTGTCGACAAGGGCCTCGTTGGGAGTGCCGTGGAAGGCCCTGGTGTTGAGGGCACTGTACACATCCCCATCACTCAGAAGGGGGATGCGGAGCTGGGGTGAGGGGAGGCCGGCAGAGAAGACGTGTACCAGGATCAACACTCATCAGCATACATAGCACCCCACCTCCCCACTCCACTCTGTCTCCGGCTGGGAGTCCACCTCTGTGCTGCCCGAGGTGAGTGTCTCCGACCATGAGCTGAAGGGTGTGGTGACATGTCTCACCACAGACCAGGACAGAGAGGGGATGGGCCTCCTGGACATGTTGGTCAGGCCGCAGCCCACAACAAGCTCATCCTGTATCAGTACAATGTACATATGGGATGGGAAGCTGCAACACTAGAGCAAATAGGTCTAAGCCCTGGGCCATACACCCTGTACCTGTGGGTTGTGCAGCTCCTCCTCCACAGACAGTACCAGCATGGCGATACGGGCACCCAGACAGCACCGGAGGCGAGACTCCCCCGTCTCAGCTACAGGCCCAGAGTGTTGCCCTTGGGGGGAGGGGAGTACATAGAGGGGAGAGTCATACTTGACTCTGGTGAGACAGCCCTTGACATTTGCCCTCACCCCTATGGAGTGGACGAGCTGGGGTGGGGCGTGGGGGGGGGGGGTGGTGGATATATATGCTGCATAGAGGCACAGGAAGAATTAAATGTATATACTAGTATACATATAATTACAGTGTATATGTATACATATACTTGACAAACCCACCTGGTTAATGGCCACCATGTAAGGCCCTGGGCGGTCTGGACCCGACCCAAACACCGAAGGGGGGGAGTCAGACATGAGCTCAAAGGAGAAGGGTACCTGGGCTGTCAGACAGGGATGTGAGGAGGAGTAATTGGTTCTATAAGAGAGTTCTGACGGACCTCCTGGGTGACGTTGGGCTCAATGGCCATGGCTTCATCGCCCTTTGCCACCACTGTGATGTAGTCGGACTGATAGGTGTGGATGAAGCTCTGGGGTAAGTCGCAACACAGAATAAGAAGAGAGTATGAATATGACTTGCACTGCCATCCGCCCCACCTGTGCTGTGTGATGGCTGGACCCGGGCTGGTAGCACCGGTTCTGGCTCTGGTACTTCAGAGAGGCCCTGCATCAGTATGAGTCGTTGTTACCATATGTAGATACTTACAATGACACACCTTGTGACCGATATGGGCTCAGAGGATGAGTTGGTGAGCAATACATTGCCAGTGACTTCCTCACCAGGCCAGTAGAAAGGAGGAGACCTGCATAAGCCCAAAGGAACAGTCGCGAATAGATAAATGTGTGTCACTGAATAGTGGGTCTATATATATAGTGCATATACCTGTCATACACGACACTGACGCTCAGTGGGTTCACCATAGCCACCTCTGTCTGTAGCGGACACGGACATCATTGTCTGTGGAGTGAATGTATCGATAGAGACCCGCAAGAGAGAAGCCCTGTGTCAGAGCAATGAATCATTGACAATGATAATACCTTCGGGCCGTTTTGCGTACGGTGGCAGGAATAATCGGTCCTTGATGACACACGGCGTTACTAGGCCTAACGCCGAGTCATGGGCAAGGTAGCCAGATCTATTTGGATACCATTGTCACTGCGTTCTACAGGCCTACTAACCGCTATACTGAGTAAGAGACCCTGAAGACGAGAATCCCCTCTCAGTGTCAATATTAGTGTTGAAGTATCGGTGACATTCAGGTGCTGCAATGCACCACTGGTATCTACATACCCACAGTCTATGATTTATAAACATACAGTCCACACAGGGACAGAAGGGGACCGAGCAACACCTCCAAGGCTTGACTCAGTCGTGCACATCAGTTGTGCAATGGACACCAAAACAGGGAAACAACAATGAGGCCTCTCCAACCTTGGCCTCTCACAAATCACGTATCTCACATCACATATCGTCCAGCTCAGCCAGCATGGCTTCGAGGTCTGTGTCAGTGGGGTAGGAGGCGTAGGCCCCAGACACGTGTGACATGGACATGACCTGGGCGATGGGGGTGCTGCCTCTGTCCAGCAGGGCATAGGCTGCGGCCACGTCCACCCCGCCCACATCTGTGCCTGTCTGGTCAAGGCGCCCTGTGCCCATGGGGGAGGGGTCAGGCAGACAGACACCTGCGGCAAAGGGAGTGCGGGCCCCCACCTCCAGAGGCACATGGGGCACATCGGAGAGGGTAGACAGCTCTATGCCGTCCGACCCCTCACCCTCTGACGCACCGAAGTACTCACCCTCCCTGACTGCGTCCTGGTCTGCATAGGATGCGTCAAAGGATGCGTCAGGCGAGGGGTCGAGTGATACTGTGTGGTCGGCTAGATCGTCCAGACATATCCCGTCCCCCAGCCTAGGCCCCTCTGCCCTCTCCCTGCCCTCCATCACCTCCCAGCTGGAGGGGTCACTCCAGGCACGCGACACAGACTCACTGTCGGCCTCGCACCCACACACCCCCCCTAGGGCACCTGTGTCCAGAGAGAAGGACCTCCACTGGCCGAGCCTCTTGGGAGCCAGGCATGACCCTTCCCCAAACACACAGGGAGCCGCAAAGGGCAGGTGGGTAAGGGCGTTGTTGCGCCGGGCACGGCTCTGGTAGACTGCGGCCACCTCTGCATCACAGGGGTCCTCGGGGACCTCTGGTAGAGTGAACACGGGCAGGACAGGGAGGGCGGGGGTGGAGGCGGGGCCCTTCCTCTTGACAGCATGGGCGGCATCCCCTGCTGTCCCTGTGCCTGCCTTCCTGGACCTGTCCTTGCCGGGTCTGGCCATACCCATGAGGGGGGTCTCCAGGGCCAGGCGATCAAAGCATGCCTGGGCCTGGGGTGCCTCTCTCATGCAGGACACGGCCTGCAATGAGGAGCAGCAAATCGATAGGAACACCACTATTTACACTCACCTATAACAGACAATGCTCAATATATAGGACAGTACTGGATGAATATTAGGAGGGTAACCATACCTGGTCGCGGTGTGAGTGAAGGGCAGCTATAAGGTCCTCTCTCCGGGACGGTGTCTCCTTAGATGCCGCACACTCGTTGGTGAGGAAAGGAGACTCGAAGGCACTCTCGTACAGAGTCTCAGTCCCACCAAAGCCAGTCGACTCTTCTACCATGGATGTGACCTCCTCTGTGGTTCCCTCGAAGTAGGACCCGTCACTGTCAGTCATGGACTCGGCAAGGTGTGCGGAGGGCTGAACACGAGTATAAACCCTGGGCCTGTCTCTCTGGGGCGTAGGGGACACATTCATCATAGACCGACGAAGAGCGGGAGTCTGCACAAGGCCAGACATCCCAACATATGCCATCCTGTTGTTGGGCCGACCTGCAGATGGAGGTGGTAGTGTCTGGCGAACTATACGGGAGGTGTGGGGTACGGCATTGGATCTAGGGGCAGTCCTTGGGGTCGCAGAAGGGGGATTGGGGGTAGCTACTTTGCCACGCTGTGTGGCAGGGTGCGTAGAACGAGACTTACGGACGCTAAGCCTGGATTGGTGCATCTAGTGCTCCAGAAATACACTCAGAGCAGGATAATACAAGATATTGGGCGGTGCAGCTATGAAGAAGCGCACAATATCGCTCGTTGGAGCGCTACCAACTTTACCGGCAACTCAAAGCCAGTGTTTCCCAATGATAGAAGTTTCCATGGGACCATGTTGTTCAGTTTCCGAATTTCTTGACTGCTATGGTAAGTCTAGCCAAATCTGCTAAACCTGAATGTATGCATATGACCCATAAACCCATAACTTAACTGCATTCCTAAGGGTATAGCCTGAAGCCTTCCTTCTTTAGTGGGTTGGCCAATATGCTATCACCCGCGGTCTAGGGTTAGTACCCTAGTGTGAGACCTCTGCTGAGTTTTGCTTCTCTAGAGGATACCATAGCATGAGCAACAACCTCCGCTTCGACGGGACTGATATGGATGTGCTCCAAAGGTGGGTTGTAGTTTGATCTCTACGACTGTGACACATTCACAACCCAGAAACAGAATATTCTCTCTTGTCTTCAATACAGAAGGTGGCACCGCACTGCAGGGCTTGGCCTAATGAATACACCCTAGTAGTAGTAGATCTAGTTACTGTAGTTTTGAAGCACTTGGTGATAATGTTCTCTTTACTCCCAGCCTCGTCCAGCTAGGCCTGGGGCCCCTCTCTGAGACTGAGCTGGATCACATCCGCTCTGAGACAGGTTTGTATCACATCGTAGCATGTGTTCTCCTATCATTGGCCTTCCTACATAGATTGTTCACCCAGGCTATGAGCTGTCCCATCAGCAGGGGGCCAAGCGCATTGTGTCCCTCAGCCTGGACTCCAGGGTCCCTGAGAGCAGGTGCCTCGACCTGGAGATGACCAGACTCAACAGACTCAACCTGCTCTCCACTCTGTCTCTCTCCCGCTGCCGCCTCACCGACCTGGGATCCCTCAACAGCATGGGCGAGACATCTCTCAAGGTAGACCCCGCACTCTCATGCGCCACTCTCTCTCTGTCACGCTGTCCCCCCACCCCAGATCCTCCTCCTGCCCCACAACGACCTCACTTCCTTCCCCCCTGGTCTGTCGAGCCTGGCCCAGCTCGAGGTGGGGCGCGCACGCTAGGCTGTCAGCTACCTCTGTACATATATATATCTCATCTCAGGTACTGGACGTGTCCTTCAACAAGGGCATTACAGAGGTACCGGCCGAGGTCGGGCTCTTGACCCGTCTGAGAGAGTTCAGGGCCAGCAACTGCTCGATCACACACGTGCACTCAGGTATACTCTTCTTACACCTCTACTTGGGTATCGGAACCCATTTACACATTGCCATTTTGTGCTCTTGTCTTCTACCACCAGGCTTGGGTGAGTCTGAGTGCCTTGACCTGGTCGACCTCTCCCACAACTCCATCACCCACCTGCCCCCCTCCCTCAGAGCCTGGTGGGCCAGGGTGAGGCACAGGGAGGGCCTCAACACCTCGGTCCTACTGCTAGAGGTGAGTGGCAGCCTACTGTGCACACTCTCCCCCCTACCCTTCTCACCCTCAGGGCAACACTGCCTGCCGCACCGAGCTGGTTGGGCAGGGCCTCATGCTGCGTGGCGTGACTGTCAGCCCCGTTGCCACCCCCCTGCCCCTGTCCGCCTCGGAGGCAGAGGAGAGGCAGAGGCACGAGAAGGCCCTCGGCCTGCCTGAGGGTGAGGTGGTGGGGGCAGGGCTGGGGGGGCTCAGGGAGCAGTGAGGCACCAGACCCTCAGCCTAACCTAGCAGAGGGGAAGGGAAATGGGGAATGAATAGATTGTGAGATATATATGATATGGGCAATGTGGTGGATGTCTATGTGCTATGGCTTGTCAGGCCCTTGAACCCAGCACTAGACTCTGTCACCAGAAGCACACCAGGGTTGTCCCAATATGTCTCTCAGTCCCATCCTTGAGTCGTGTCACTGACATAACAAGAAATCTATGTCTTCTAGTTGCAAATAGAAACACGTGTAACTGTAGCTGTAATTGAAGTTGCTATTGAATGTCCATGGAGTTCAGAGGGGAGGGTGAGTCACTCTTTCTTCTCCCTGGTCTCTCCCCCTACATCTCCCGACCCTGTCTCTTCCTCTGTTCCATCTTCGGTCTGTCTGAGCCTCTCTCTCTCCTTCTGCTCTCTGTACGACCTGTGCCACTTGAGAGACACAACCAGGGGCAGGTCAGGCGCACACGCCTGTCTGAATGGGGAGGGACTGCGTGACCTATCCCCCATGGCCTCAGCAGGTCCATCACGGGGTAGGGGCACTAGAAGGGAGGGGTCCGACACATAGTTGTCCATGATGTTATTGGACTGGGCCTTGGAAGCGTCGCTACCTGGGCCGGGCCTTGCAGCACCGGTGACCCCTGGTGAAGGGGACATCACCGCTCCCTCCCCTACACTCTGCCCAAGACCCTCTCCCCCTGTGCCTGTGTGGGATGGCATGGCCATGGCCTCTACGGTGACAACCAGGGCCAGACTCCCGTGCACAGTCACAAACAGGTCATCGCAGTCCCTCACTAGCCCCAGCACCCACCCGCACAGGGGACCAGACCCGACAGGCCTCGCCGAGGGGGACAGGGGGAGGGGGGAGCCTGGACTGCCCGACACACCCATGGGTCCCGCCCTTCCCGCCCCTCTCTGCCGCACAAGCCCAGGGGGGGTGAATGTGTGCACCCGAGAGAACCTCCGCTCCTCCCCCCCCACACAGTGCACCGTGACCACCAGACTGAGTCTGGAGGTGGGCCTGGCATCCACCAGGCCCTGGGTGGCGGTGCTGGCCTCAGAGGGCGGCACCCGCTCCAGTGTCAGACACAGCTGTTCAGCATGGGCAGGGCCCCACACCACTAGCCTGGGTGTGTACACACTCCCGGCCACTGCTATGCCACCCCCTGTGAGAGGTCTGTCCCTGGCCACCAGCTGGGACGGGGCCCGGCACAGCCCCCCACCAGCCCCTGTGCCTGTGCCTGTCTCCATGTGTGTGCCTATGAAGAAGGGCACGGCCTGTTGCACCGCCTTGTCCCGCCCGTAGTCTGCCGAGGTCAGGGTGCCACAGGTCCTGCGGAACTGGTACCGCAGCACCTGGTCCAACCTGTCCGGGGTGTACCAGCCCCACCCCTCCACCTCCCCCAGGTCCTCAGCGTCCAGCCCCCCCAGTCGGATACCGTCCAGACACAGACGGAGGGGGCCCTCCACAGCGGGGTCCCTGGGTCCCTCCCAACCAACATCAGAGGCACCCGCCCTGGGGGACTGGAGAGACGGGGAGAGGGGGCGATCCACCGGGTACCCATTGTACACATCATTACAGGCACCACCAGCCTCAGACAAGGAATGCCTTGTATATGCTGTTGGGTCACCAGAGGGCAGAGCCTGGCCATGGTCTGTCAGTCCTCTATCAGTGTCGGTGCCAGCGCTCCCCAGGGGTCTGTCTCGCATTGCAGAGAGCAGGGTGTGGACATAGCGCTGGGTGTGCCTGTCCTCCTGTACCTCATGTGCTGTATGGCTGTGAGAAGTACCAGACCCTGGGTCACGCCTCACTGTTGGGGAGACAGCAGCATCTATACCAGCTGGCAAAGGAGACCGGATGTCATTGTTGGCACTGGAGGCAGACACTGCCGCATGACCAGTCGGAGAGGGGGAGGGAGAGGGGGGGAGGGGAGACACAGGAATGGCCTTTGGATCTCTACCACGCGCCCTCGCCCTCTCTTGCGCCCTCGCCCTATGCGCGGGAGGTACGGCCCCCAGCAGATACCCCCTCTGCCTCAGAGTGAGTTGGATGGGGTCTCGGACAGACACATGGAGAGCAGCACTGTCCAGATCACCATACACACCACCTGCGCCAGCCCTTCTCCTTACCGCCATCTGGTGCTGGCGCATGGCTATCACCACTGCCCCCCTCGCCCTGTGTATCTCTGTCTCGACCACACTGCGTCTGTCCGCCACGGCCCTGGCCAGCACCCACAGGGGGAGGGCGTCCTCAGTGCCCCTGGCCATGTCGACCAGGAGGTGTCTGCCGGTCACGGCACAGACCACACCCAGCACGGCCTGCATGGAGGGGTACAGACTGCGGCAGGGCGGGGAAGGGGCAGAATGGGACACGACGCGTGACAGGGCGGGAGAAAGGGCGAGACAGAATGAGCAGAGGTGGGGGAGGTCGGGGAGGGAGACCTCTCTTCTGAGCTGACTTAGACAGGCAGATGCCAGGCCAGGGAGGCCCATAAAGTCTGCGAATGCTATGAGGGAGGGCAGCAGGTGGTGGGGGTATCCAGTCTCAGCAGTCAGTGACCGTAGATAGGACAGGATGTGTGGGAATGCCCTGAGGCTGCAGTGCTCCTGTAGCACAAGGGGCAGGGCTAGGTGGAACACCCCTGAGCTAGCAGTCCACTCTCCACTCACCAGCTTGTCTCTGAACAGAGGGGCTCGGATCAGACACGACGACACAACCCGGAACCGCATGGGCTCCACATGCAGGATGGAATCGAAAGCCGGCATCCCTGAGGGTATGCTGCTCTCACTCGCTGCACACAGATCCTTTCCGGTGCACTTATAAGAAGGCGGCAGTATCGACCGCCAGAGAGAAAATGCACACACTGGACCCTTTGTTCACAAAAATCTGACTGAATTG
>BDIP01001155.1:0-11928 GCA_003568945.1 Kipferlia bialata
AAGAGGGAGAAGGGGGGGGGGGGGGGGGGGGGGGGGGGGGGAGAGAGAGAGGGATGTATCAAGTACCATTCAGTGGTACTAAAGGTTGCGGGATGGCTCCCTGTGTATGTATCTAAGTATTAGATAGTATGTATATGTACCTGCATACCAGTATGCACTGTGTGCGAAGAAGACCTTGGAACTGACACACGGCTAGGGAGGATCCCCCACCCCCTACAATACCCATGTGGGTGTGTGGGTGGGTGTGTGTATGTGTGTGGCTGAGCCACACAGCAACAGGAGAGGAACAGAGGCTAGGACTCTATTGCCACTGGCTGTATAGAGGGTGTCACCAAGGGGGTCCAAAAACAACGAACGAGAGAATCGGTGTGACACTCTCTAACCATACACATACTGTCACCACAACGTCCGCCTGCCAACCTTCTCTAAGGCATGGCCTCCACCCCCCCTCCCCTTGTGGTGGGGCTTGATGTGGACGACACATCAATGTGTGTGGCTCTGAGTGTGGAGGGTGGGGCGGCAGAGGTATGTGACCTAGACTCCCATCTGCTGGGGGTAGTAGATATCTACAAGCTGTGTTGACGGCACTAACCGGTAAACTCCTTTAGAGACCTGCAGAAGCAATCCCCCCCCCCCCCCCATATATATATGTGTGTGTGTGAAGCGTGTAGACCATGTTTACAGTACTCCCCCTCCCCACACACACATACTCTTACCACCCCAGCCTATACGTGACTGGAGACTGTCAGCCCTCTCTCGACCCATACACGGGGCCAGGGTATCCACTGACATGGTATACACATGTCGGCCTGGGGAACAGCCCCTAGGTGTTCTTGACCTGGGTAGGGGGGCTGCTCTCACAGGGAAAGAGGACATGTTCCGCACACATGGTCTGTCTTCTCTCGTCCAGAATGGAACAGTGATGGCGGGACAGCTTCCCTCTAATCTGACACGGCAGACAGTGGTTGCAGACGGTCTAAGGTACATATATATGTATATATATATGTGTGCTTCAGTGTCAGTTTACCATTTGCATACCTGTTCCAATACTGAGAAGTCATAAGTATCAGTATCAGTATCATACTCTTCATTATATGTGCAACTCTCTCACGCTTCCAAGATATTTATACTCTAACATGCCTAGGAGTGTACGCCGGGCTGTATCCTTCCACTTGGCGACAGACACCTCACTTGAGGAGGCAGTATGGTGAGTGTCATGTCACCCACTTCACTATCGGTGACATTTCCTGATTGGAGTGTGTATAACACCTACTACTAAAATGAACGGATTGGTACTACAAAGGGCATTTGATCAATTACTACCACTACATAGAAACATACTACATACCATACTACTAGAATAGACATACTACATACCCCCCACCTTCTTACCTTCAGGGTGATCACGGTACCCTCCCATTGGTCTGATAGCACAGTGCGTGTGTGGCTAGATGCGGCACATGACAGTGGTATTGTGCCTGAGGTCAGACAGGGTCAGACCCCCAGGGTACACATCCTGACGGCCGCACAGGCCGTACTCTCTGGCTGGGATGTGTCCCCCCCTGGTTCTCTCTCCCTAAGGCAGACCAACGACAGCTGCATAGTGGTGGTAGGAGGGGAGACATCGGTGGATGCAGAGTATATGAGGTATGCTAGCCTGTTCTCTTAACTACTGTATCTAGCAACAAAGATATTGCCTATTCACACTGTGGCTGACAGCCACTGGCTGTCAGTGACTCACTCCATCTAATCTCAGACTGAATCAATCTCGTCCTTTCGTGTCCAGTGGTCACCTAGTGTCACACACCCATACACTCGAGTCCGACTTTCTCTCTCTCGTCTCAGGACGTGTGGGGAGAAAGGGCGCTAGACTGCTGCAGACCAACTTCTCCTGCGCCAGTCGTGTCCTCTTGGGGTTCAGGACAGCCTGTGAGGGGATACCCTCACCCGATCAGGGGGTGACCTTCATGGTGGGTGTTGCATACGGTAATAGTGATACCATTATAATGAATGTACATTACTGTAGTATACTCCACTAATATATATCTCTATGTATACTTACAATCAATTATTCATGTTGATTCCGGTGTCTTACCTAGCTGCCTCGTGAACTCATGTCTACCGTATCGCGTAGAAGAGCTCGCAAGTCCGGTATCTTTGGTGAACAGATGACCCTGACGAGCTCCGACGTCTCAGCCGTGTACCGACCCACCCTGAGGGCCATAGCAACCATCATAGACACCCTGCTGGGGCACTGCAAGTACACTGAGGTGGGTGTGCATATGTTCAGACATACATATGGACCAATCTGATAACTAATTGTAGGAGGCTACACGGATGCCTAGTGTGGGTATCCTTCTGACTGGACCTCTCTTTGCCAGACCACACATGGTGGATGGCATATGCAGCACCTTCCACGGCACAGTCCAGTGGGTGCACACGGTGCCACACCCAGGTACTGTCTCTCTCTATATGTGTATTCGATACCACATTAGTGTGTGCTTACCTACACGATCAGAGGCTCTATCACATATTGGATAACTCTTACCCCTAGAAGGAGCAGCTGCCCTCTACGGATGTGGCTTGGGGGTTAGAGGGATGGAGACTCTCCTCAGTGCAGAGACTGTGTCTGAGTCTGGTCTATCCCAAAAGGACAGGGTCTCAGAGAGTTCACAAGAGCCAGAGGAGTCTGATGACCCCATTGCCAATGCCGCCTCACTCTACCAGGCAGTGTCTGCACCAACTATACACGACACTGGAGCTGCAGTGCCACACGAGAGTGGTGCCCCAGCTATACCCCTAGAGCAGCATCGGCCAGCCACTACACCCACACTAGGGCCAACTAGTAACCCATACCAGCACAGCTATTCCGGTAAAACCGTGACCGGGATGCCAGACACAGTGCCAACACCAGATACTACGTCACAGGTCAGCCGACTACACATCAATTGGTACATCACAATCGACGCTAGTATATATCGCACGTTTTGACATATTTCCTTGTAATTTTCTTCTCGCCATAGCCGGTGATAGTACACGCGTTAGTCTCACCCCAGTCCCTACCCGAGCCATCAGACATGGGTGCCATGCTCAGTGCAATACAGTCAGAGGCATACCCTCTGGAGGCACTCTCCACTATACTACACAGCATGAGTGACCTACTCAAGACAGGAGGTACACAATATATATAATTTCTTTTCTCTATGACTTATATACCAGTCAGTGTGATTGGGTTTGAATATGGTAGTAACCCCAGCCCACCAGATTACCGCCCTCAACAAGGCACAGGGACACATACCCATCCTAAGACTGATGGCGCACAACCTCGGCGACTCTGGTGTGTTCACTGAGGGAGCACGGGCACTGTGCAGCATGACATACGGAGAGGCAGGTGCGATGGGGTGTAAAGCTGTGAGGGACTAATAGTAATAACACACTTTGTAAATGAGTACTGTGATTGATTCAAATATACTGACAACCTTATCACAGGCAAGGTGGGCAAGGAGGCCGTGGCGAAGTCAGGCGGCGCCACTCTAGTGGTCTCTGGTATGAAGCTGTATGCTGATATGGAAGAGGCCTGTACTGTGGCACTGGGATGTCTTGGGAACCTCGCCAATTATGGTATGTTTTGCATTCGTCTCGTTGTGTCACAAACAATCCATGTGACTGGAGTCGACCTCACCGTAGGTGCGAGTGTGTCAGGCGTTAGGGAAGCACAGTGCGAGAGCATAGTGACTACAGCCATGGGACAGTATCCCATGCATGTCAAGGTGACACTGTACGGGGCATCTCTACTGACAAGTCTGGCATCAGGTGTGTATAAGCAATCTCCTGGATTCATCTAGTTGTCATATCAAGTTGTAGATAGAGATTTGTTACTATTCCCTTCGGCACCAAATATTGACAACCACCCTCAACAACACGTAACTTCAGCTGCCTCCCCCTCCCAGACGCTCAGACTGTCCTCCGCTGTCCCAATACTAGTTAGTGCTATCCGCAACCACCCGAGCCACCTTCTCATTTCCAAGTATGCAATAGCTGCACTGGGTAACATTGCATTCCCAGGTGAGAATGTGGGAGTCTAACTATGCCCCTTTGACCCTGACGTCAGTCCCGGTGCTCACTCTCTTCGACTCAGAGTCATACATCGATACTATCATGGAGTCGTGCCACCGTTGGATGGCTACCTCGCCCAACTCGGTACCATGCATTGCGCTGCTCGGAAACTTAGCTCGAAGTAGAGGTGCTTCTCACTGGGTTGTTGCTACTCGTAATATTCTGACATAGTATATCGTATATCGCACACTATTCAGTGGAGAGAGATAAACATAGACCTGACACTCACAGGGGCACTATCTGCTATGGCCGCTCTTGGCCTGATGCCCTTACTGACCTCGACCCTTGCGTCCCCCGACACTGACACTGAAAGCATGTGTCACTGCCTCATGGCCATCACAAACATCGCAAGTACGTAGAAGCGGGCGTTCTAAAGGATACCACTCGGACTAACCACCCAGAATACGACCGCAGTGTTCTCCAGGACGATACCCACCTCGCTGTGTTGAGGGCTGTCGTTGAGAGGATGATTGACTCCAAGCCAGTGTTGATGGAGGGCTGCGACGCACTTGCCAACCTTTCATCGTCCTGTATGTACTCTTTGGTTATCTACTCGTTACTTTAACTTTTGTCAGTAACTCAACATTATCCACTGATTTCACTCTAGCGTCGCAGATCCAGGTGGATCTGTCTGCGGCTGGGGCTGTTCCATCTCTCAAGGTGGCACTTGCCACCTTCAAGGAGGACGGAGATGTGTGTGGCAGGATCCTGAAGGTGTTTGTCAACCTGTCACAGCATGGTACGCTCTTCCGTGCAAGAGTGATATATGCCACCATGATATTACCTAATCTTCAGAAGGAACTCGTGAGAGTTTGGAGGAGTTAAGCTGCCCAGATATTGTCTTGTCGGTTGCTAAGAGACACTCAGGGGTCCCGTTAGTAGTTGAAAGCACAGCAATCTTCTTTGGCAACATGGTCGTGGGAGGTAAGCCGATTGCTCTGTTAAAGATTGAGAATGATCATCCACGACCTTGTCGTGTAGTTCCTTTCTCCAACCATAGCCACTGCAGCTCGTGCCGTTAGGCTGGGAAGTCCTGCAATTCAGGTCCTGGTATCCACAGCTACGTCTCAGATGCAAGACACTAGTGTGGTAGTTGCTTTAATGAGGCTCTTCAGGAATCTGGCAAACAGAGGTAACTGTTCTATAATGCCCCATGGACATGTATAGTCGCCTCTCTCACTTCTCAGACCCCACTCGCAAGGCTCTTTTCCAGCACCGTGCCCACACGTTGACCCTGGATATCATGAGATCCCACCTAGACTCTGAGGTCGTGATGGGACAGGGTGCGGGTGTGCTGCAGAACATGGCTCTATCAGGTAAGGGTAGCTGAATGATACACTGTAATAACGGCCTACTACGGGTAGGAGCTCTTTCTAATCCAGACAAGACCGGAGGCTCCCAGGCGTCAGTGCTAGCAGGATGTGGAACAGTGTCTCTTGTGTCTTCGTGTCTGCAGAGAGAGGGAGTGCCAGCCTCGCAACAAGCTTCTCTACTCTCCATCCTGAGGAACATGGCCTCACAGGGTGAGTGATGAGTATGTATATGTATGTATGCTATGTTGCTGTTTCCAATGCAAGTGTCTCTCTTGACTTACCCCAGAGCCTCTCCGCCCTGTTCTGTTCCACCATGGATGCCACTCCCTAGCCCTCACAGCCCTCAGACAGTGTTCTAGTAACAGAGCCGTGCAGACAGCAGGCCTATGGGTGCTGGGTCTCATGTCTCAAGGAGGTACATACTAATGTGTCTTGGATATCAGATATTCGAACTCTACCTGGACCCTCTTGGTTAGTATCGTTAGAGTATTGCTGCCGTCCGCAACTAACATGTAGACCCTGTGAGATGCTCCTCAATTCAAGAGGCTGGGGCCCAGGATGTCATATGCGCAGCATTGCATACACACTCTCAGGACAGAGCTGTGTGTTATGCAGGTCTGAAGGGGCTCCTGGCTCTGTCTGAGGGAGGATCAGGTATGGCCTGCGTGAACTACATGCTGCTATACTATCTGGCCTTGTACACGTGTGTCATGATGGACGGTACTAGCCTCCTAACACCAGACCTAGAAAATTGCAAGGCAGCTGCCAATCTTGTGCTTCAGGCCCATCCCAATGACAGAGATATAGAGCCGCTGACAAGAGAAATTACTGGAAGAGAGGCACCAACCAAGGATGTGCAGATGGGTGGAAACGTACCAAAGGTGCATGAGGGGGTAACAGAGCCAGAGGGCCTTGTGAAGGTTCTGGAGCGGAGGGAGACTGATGCTGCTCTACTGGAGGAGGTATGAGATATTCGTAAATACAGATAGATGAGATGTATATATTGTGAGTAGCCACGGGTTAAGGACTCTCAACTACAATCATGGAGACAGTGTACTGCTATATAGTGAGAGATACAACTGTTTCTTTGTCTGCTCTCTTCCTGTCATGTGTTACTAACTCCAGCTGAGTTCTTTCTCGTGGGGTCCCAGAGTCCAAGCTTGCATTATGAGTGGGTCCACACAGGAGAGAATCCATTTCTGTTCCTATTTCCATTAGCTTTGACATTGGCCTTTGTGACCTGTCCCCACTATCTATTCACCACTCACCCCAGCTGTTTCTCAACAGCAATGAAGTCGGGTACCCTGGCATAGTCACTCTAACTCGTGCACTGCAGTCACTGCCTGGCCTCAAAGAAGTATGTGATATATATTCATATATACATATACACACATGTGTATGTGGGAGTGTTCTTACCGCCACCATATCCTTGCGTTCCCAACTGCTGCTCATCCCCTCACTCTAGCTGTACCTGAACGACAACGCTATAAGCGACATTGGAGTCAAAGCACTATGCACCGTGCTCCCCAGTCTTAACTCCCTCACCCGTGTAAGTATAAGACCCTCCACAAGTAGCAATCTGACAACAACAACGTAGAACTCGAACGTGTACATAGTACTGACACAAGCTGTTCCTCGGCACCAACTGTATCGGAGACAACGGGGCTAAGGCGCTGGCCGCCAGCCTCCCATCGCTACCTCTTCTCTCACAGGTGGGATACTGTCTCAGTACCAATAAGATTGCCACGTGTTTGCCTGAATGACATTAATATACCCTCACCTTAGCTATACCTCCGTGGCAACATCAGCATTGGGCATATTGGAGCCAGTGCCATTCGTGAGGCTGTTCCGGATGGGTGCTCCGTCCTTTTCTGATAGAATCTTTCTTGGGAACTTGTGGTGAACAGAACATGCATACTATAATGGACCATTATTAATGGTGACTTGAATGGATTAGATGTCTGCTGGGTCTTTACACTTCTGCGGTGTAGTCATAGAGTCATAACTCTATTCACATAGTTCCTCAGAGTATGATATGTCAGTTTTCGTTGCTCAATGTTGTTCAACTACGATATATGGGCCATCTATGAAAGTAATGTGAATTTGGCTCGAAAGCCTTCATGTTATGAAGGGGGTCCACTCTCCCTCCATAGCCTCTGTCTCCAGAGAGGAATGGTCTGACTGCACCCCATCCCTCTGTGCAGCTGATGTCCGACTCCCACGGGACATTGTAGAGAGCCCCCCGATCCCTGCCCCCTCCGCAGCAATGTCCACACCAACATCACTCTTGGTCTCAGAGGAGGCCTTTGAAGCAGCTCGGACTGGAATCTCAGTGGGACTCTCCCTCTGAGTCCTAAGGGCATGGGCAGTAGCCAGTCTCTCTGTCAGTGGAGTATCAAGAATGCTACTGATGTTCTTTGAGACCCTCTTTGAGACAGGATTGCATCCCAGGTTGATCTAGGGTTAGTAGCTGTACATCCAAGGCAAAATGTATTGGCATTGTTATGACAGAGAGAGATAGGAATCAGAGCTGTACCTCGGTCAGGTACGGCATATATGGGAGAGCTCCTGCTAACACCCTGGCACCGTTCGTACAGATACCATTCCCTAGGATGTCTAGCTGACTGTCAGACCCAATGTTGTCTAGCGAGCATCTGGAGATATCTAATTCTTGGGACTGCTACTCACCAGCTCTAGATGGTTCAATGACTTTAGGCCGGTCGCCAGTGCGGTTGCGGCCCGGTGGTCGATTCCAGCTGACTTTACATACAGCTTCAAGTGAGGAAGGCGGTGTATTTGGGAGTCTCTAACACAATATCGGAAAGATGGATACATACTCTCTTGAGGTT
Source organism: Kipferlia bialata (assembly GCA_003568945.1). Lineage (NCBI taxonomy): Eukaryota > Fornicata > Kipferlia > Kipferlia bialata. Next base: position 8,279 of record BDIP01001155.1, read on the forward strand.
TGGTAAGTGTGGCAAGGCCGAAGCTAGTGCGACAAACCCCTGGCTGCAAAGGTCGCAACCGTTCAGGTTCAGCTGAAGGTGATGATAGTTCCAAAGGAAGCACGAGAGTATGCGTCCCACTCTGACATAACAAAGCATATGCTCCCCTAGAATACCGACCTTAAGACAGTCTTATGTCTCATACCTCTGTCCCACCATCCTTTCTGCACACCTTGATTCCGGCCACCACCCAGTGCCCCACTGTGTTCCCAAACATATGGGGTGCCTGACCCCAGGCACTGTCCAGCACCTCTGAGTAGTACACCTCCCACTCCACCTCTGACCACATCCCAAGGAGTTGGGAACAGGAGATGTGCGATGGGCCTAATATAGAAATAGTTTCAAAACCCTGCGTACTCAGGACAGAGTAGAAGACCTCATAGAGGAGTGTTTCTTATATATTGACACTGGTTCATTGTCCAGCGCATGTTGGTTCCTATCTCTACCGTAAGTGACATCCCTGCGACCCTTTGTCAAGGCCTCCGTATTACGATATATACGGGATACAGGACATGGATACGTCGTATCATACGAAGTACTATCTCACCCTGTCACTTACATTCTTTCTTTGCTTTTGAGGTACTGTTGATACTGTTAGCTTGACACAATAGATACCTTCTTAGGTGGCCAACTACTACCCAACAGTACACCACTAGATGCCGGCTCACTAAAAGATTGCTCGAGAGAGCTCATAATGGGGAGACACCGGCTGAAATACAGACTCCTTTTATACAAGTGCCGTACAATTACGTTCTTCGACAACAAGAGAGGTTCCTAGAGTACAACTCCACACCATGCCAAGTGTCGATGTGCACATACACGACATCCCTGACGTCGTTGATGCCATTGTGCGAATCGGAGATAACCAAGCACTTGTGATAGGAGGAAACAAAATTACTGAGGCAGAGTGGGGGTGTGTTAGGGTATCAGTTGTACTCACACTCCTAAGTGATGGTACCATTGAGAGTGAGACCCCCGTGCACTGTCCGGTTCCCATGTCTACTAGAGAGTTCTCCACATGTGCCGTCGGTAACGATGTGTATGTGTATGGGGGACGACACAAATTGTGTGGAGCGCGTATACTCAATGACATGTATCTATACACAACAGACACTGGTGAGTGGAGACTAGTGCCTAAGAGAGGGTTATGGCCAGCAGCTCTGGTATTTCTCACAACCTTCTCCTTGGAGGACTCGTTGTACATGTGTGGAACTGGACGTACATCTCCAAATGCGGTTGAATTCTGGAGGTATACGTCACTGACTGGATGGCACAGAGTCACACCACCAGAGGGGAAGATACCAAACCTTGTTGACAGTTGTGTCACAGCAGGCAACGTAGCCTACTTCATCCACGAATATCGGCGTATGACTCATACTATGAGTACATTCACACTGCCTTCTCGATTTTACTGTCAAATTGACTGTCAAATTGACACAGACTCTGTGACAGAGTTTCGTTTCGAGAATGCGTTCCTGTCATCTTTGGTACAGCCAGCTGTTGCTTATGGGAGGAGCATTATTGTCACAATTAGGAAGTACAGTCCCATTGGTTTGCCAGAATACACTGACCATGTGTATGATATGGTGTCAGGTGAGTGGGTGCACTCCCAACAGTCTGTATGGACGGACCTCTGGAGGCAGTCAAGCTCAAATACGCACACATGCTGCATGTGTGACACATGCATGATATGGCCTAGCACTGTGTGGTGTGTGGCGGATTACCGTTATTCTTGCGAAGAAGCCAAGCGACCCCCGAAGGTAATGGCTTGGCAGTTAGCGCAGGAGAGGTGGGAAGACTGGGGTGAAGGGATGATATGGTGGATGGATGATATGACCATGGGGTAGACAATTTCTTCCGTATACATAGATACAGTTTGCATGTTAGGAACAAATGCATCGCAATGCCCACAGTGACTGTGACAGACTGTCACTGACAGTCCTCCACGTCAAATCTTCTTTGCTGTTGGAAAAATCATGTTGGATTCCAAGTTGGAGTACATTATACTAGTACTCAATTGACAAGCACTAATGCACATACTTCCGGAGTTCTGTATGGCAGGCATATGTATTTGCTCCATGATACTGTTGTGGGCCACAACTGGTGTGGACTCCACTATGTGGCATTACTGTTGGGACAAATATTACTTCAACATTTATCTTCCACATGATACCATCACCCCCACCGGTGACACCACCCAGTCCCTATCACTAGCAGATGTCTTGACCTACACAGACAAGCTTGCGTCTGACAGAGGTTGGAACATCAAGATATAGGAGTGAATGACATTCACGCCTTCCATACTGTCTCCAGCATCCTCTGATAGAGTAGACAAGTGGATAAGGTCCCCACTAAACACAGTCCCATTCACAGTGATGGACACGGGGCAGTGACACTCCTTTTGGAGATCAGACAACACTATCACAGGAACCAGACAGAGGTACACCCTCTCTCGGTACTGGAAGGGGGGTACATATTCCTCTGTAGTCAACTGGCGCAAAGGACATTGACCATCCCTTGACAATAACCCATGCATACGCATGAGTTCTGGACACACACAGTGTCTGTCTCTCTTACACACTGTGTCTAGTCGTCACTCTGGCTGAGCAGACCCAGCTCCTCCTCCTCAATGGTGAGGCCTAGGTGTGAGTATGAATGTTCAGGGGTACTACAGGCTAATACATAGAGGGGCATGTGGAATAGAGACCTATACCTGGTACAGATGCATGGGCCATGGCCTCCTGGTCTCTCTCTCTCTCTCTCTCCCTCTCTCTCTCCCTCTCTCTCTCCATCTGTCTGCTGCGGTGGTTGGTGGAGGGGTGGTCAATCACCATCTCACACCTGGGGGGTCAGGGGCATAGACATATGCATATACCATTATTATGAGATGGATATATATATATATATATATACACATACCTCTGGAGTGATGAGATTGACCCCTGTGCCAGTACCCCTCTCTCCTGGCAGTGCCTCACAAGGGCAGACCAGCCTGGGATCAGAGATGAGAGGGAGAGAGAGAGAGAGGGGGACAGTGCCTCACAAGGGCAGACCAGCCTGGGATCAATACGCACATATATGTATATATATGGATAGATAGAGAGAGATACATAATGCAACCCACCTGCGTCTCTGCTGAGCACCCTTGCGTTACCAAGGACAATGCATGCAAAGCGACCCCTGGTGAGGGCAACATTCATCCTGGGGTGAGGTGGAATAGCCTCGGAGTGTATTGGGTATGTATACTAGTGTATATATGTACCTTCTGAGGTCACTGAGGAACCCGATCCCCTGGCTGCCCGTCCTGACACAGGAGAGCACAATCACATCCTTCTCACGGCCTGGGGGGTGGGCTTTGCAACATATACGTGTAGAAGTACACCAATAGAAGTATGTAGTGTAGGATATACATATCCAACAGTAGCAGGGTATCTATGAGTGCGTACCCTGGAAGGAGTCCACGGATGCAATCTCCATATCGACAAGAGCGGTGGGTCCTAGGAGACCAGCCCTGAGGGGTGAGATACATGGTCATTGAGTATATATACGCAATACGCACACACACACACACACACACACACACACACACACACATATATATATATATATAT
>BDIP01001157.1:0-11917 GCA_003568945.1 Kipferlia bialata
GACTGTCCCACCTGTTCCCAGTGTCATACACGGACATAGAGGTATATAACTATCATTACACAAGTATCATTATACACTGATATAGAAATATAGAAATATATATATATATATATATATATATATATATATATATATCTAACCCTAGGTCTACTGTGACCTGTATGAGTACAACACGGTGTCAGGTGGACTTAGGAGACAGGAGAGGGTGTCGGGGGATGACTACTCGATAGAGTTGTCTGCAGCAGTGGGAGAGTACTCAGCGGATGAGTCATACTCCAAGGTATATATACTGTCTATATGTATGTATATATATAGAGAGAGAGACAGGAGAGGGTGTCAGGGGATGACTACTCGATAGAGCTAAGTGCCGCAACTGGGGCATACAGTGCTAGTGAGTCATACTCTAAGGTATATTTATGTATGTGGCATACAGTGCTAGTGAGTCATACTCCAAGGTATAAGTGTATGTGATATGTATGGTATTTACCGGTCGTATTCTAATCCGAGGTTGTCGTATCTATGTTTCTACTGTCACTGATACAGATGGGGCAGACTACATACACACACACACTCCATGTATATGTATGTGTGTGTACTAACCCTAGATCGTAGTCCCTGGTGCCACCTCCACCTTCACACATGGGACAGACTACTCTCTCTCTCTCTCTCTTGCTCTCTTTATCTCTCTCTCTATGTATATATACTCACTCTAGGTTGTGATATCCGGTGCCACTCCTACGACCAGTACAGATGGGGCAGACTACACCATATACGCAGGGACAACGAGCTCGGTGTACCTGGCACTGCTAGATGAGTACGTATACTACATACACCTAAACATTTGTAACTATATATGTAAACATATGTATATATACGCACTACTGGACGAGTGAGTATATATAGACACTCTGTCCCTATAGCCTATGTATCTATACATATGCAATCTTTCTAATATATATATTGTATATAGACGCAGAGGCTTACTCTAGATACGGCATCAGTATTCTAGCCGATACCTCTGCCTCAGAGTACCCCCTGGTCATATATATACTGTATACAGTACATGATTGTACTATATATAAACACACTACTACACACTCACTATATAGGTATGGTATCAGCATCCTAGCCGACACCTCTGCCTCAGAGGACACCCTGGTCACAGGCACTCTGGATGTGACACTGGACAGCAGAGAGACATCGCAGGTACTAGAGATAAGAATGTATATCTATTGAACTCTATGTGTACCTGTATATTCACTAACTGTTTACGCTTTATCACCTCCCACCCCAGGTCGGGTCCAGGGTCACAGATATATATCATATGTACATACGTGTACTATATATATATATATATATATATTTATCATTTATATATCCTATGCATTACTCACCCCAGGTCGGGTCCAGGGTCACCGACATGATCGACACAGACGGGGTGAGTGTGTACATATATATACTTATATGTATATGCGTATATATACTATGTATATACATGTATTGTCATACATACCGTGTCACAGACGTGATCGACACAGACGGGGTGGGTGGTGGGTATATTTCTCAGTCAGTGTGTATATATAGTTCACTTCCTGATATCCAATAACATAGTCCTTGTCTCTGAGGCATCTCTCCCTCTCTCCCCCCCCCCTCTCTCTCTACCTATATTCCTCACATCAGATCTCCTATAACATAGCCACTGCCCTTGTCTCCGAGGCATCCTTTGAGACAGACACAGTCCGGATCAGTCATGAGGTATGGGTAAATATACAATACTATTGTACTGATACTTGATTTAATATTCATAGTGAATATTGCATTGCAAACATGAGTGTGCCTTTACCCCAGGTCCGCTTTGACGGGTACTCTATGCTGACATACGAGGGCACCAACACATTCATGACTGGGACTGAAGGTACTCTAATATTGATATAGACATTTGATTCTTTATACATGTGGAGGGTACCTCTCTGTCTCTCTCTCTCTCTCTCTCCCTAGACCCTTATTTCAGGCTATCTTGTCCTCCCCTGTGAGTTGAATATACTAACCTCTCTCTCTCCCTCTCACTCTCCCTAGACCCTTATTTTCAGGCTATCTAGTCTTACCCTTCGAGTTGATTTTGCCAATCTCTCTCTCTCTCTCTCTCTCTCTCTCTCTCTCCCTATACCCTTACTTCAGGCTATCTTGTCCTCCCATTTGAGTTGAATGTTGCTGGGGAGTATACTGCCACTCTCTCTCTGCCTGTGTCCGAGTCCGAGACTTCGCTGGGGCCAAGCTCCTACTCATTCTCAGTGAGTATATATATACATATATATATTTATACATATATATATATATATAGTCACAGCTCATATGTACTTTCTTTATTTGCATTTATATACTGAATACTATTCCTGAGTCCGATGCCCTGGGCCAAGCTCCTACTCATTCTCGGTGAGTATATATATTCCTAGTCTTAGTGTATATAGTATATACTATGTATGTGTATATACTATAGTGTGTTCCTTGTCTGACTCCGATGAATTCATACACTTAGTATGAAATGCTATTTACTCTCACATACAAATTATACTAATGTATAGGTCAGTGTGCAGCCCGGTATCACCATCAGCACTGTAGAGCTAGGGGGTGACCCAGACCCAGTGGTGGGAGGGGCCACTCTGCCAGTACTAAACAGCGAGGTATATAGAGTATGAATATGTGTATATATGTGTATATGATATGAATTTTGTACATATATATTGTGACCCAGACCCAGTGGTGGGAGGGGCAACACTCCCAGTGCTCAATAGTGAGGTACTGTATATACAGTGTATATACACTGTATTTATGTATATACATGTATATAGTGTAGTGAATGTATATATGTGGTGATTCCGACCCTGTGGGGTGTCTAAAGACAAAGAGTGTAGTGTAGTATACATGTTTCAATATATGTCATCTGTACCCTCTCTCTCTCTCTCTCTTACCCTAGAGCTCTAGTGTGACAGTGTCTGGCACCACCACCTATGCCCCCTCCGTACCCTCATGGGTGTCATCCACTGCTACAGAGTTCCTAACCCTGTCTGCCGCCATGCCATACGGCATAGTGCTGTCAGGTAATACATGTATATATACATATATCGTGTATCTTTGTATATAGTGCGCGTGTATATGTACAAGTGCATTGAGTTCGTAACCCTGTCTGCCGCCATGCCATATGGGATAGTATTGTCAGGTATATCTAACCTATACATAACTATCCCATGTATCATGTGTATGATTTATATGTATGTTCAAGTGTATCCATTGGGATCGTGTCTATGTCTACCTCCATGTCCTATGGCATAGTGTCATTAGGTACTGAGTACACCGTTCAGTGTCTGTATATATAGTGCACTTCTCACCCCAGGCTACGATACCGACATGAACATCACCCCCAACGACTACTCTGGTGTAGTATATATATATGTCATATGTGTAATATATATATATATTTGTAAATGGATATATTAGTCATATAGTGCACTTACACTAGGGTATGATACAGACATGAACATCACCCCCAACGACTACTCTGGTGTCTCAGCCCCCTCCCTGACAGTGGCCAATGCACTATCCACCTCTGCCTCCATGCTAGACTACGCGATAGATGAGGCGGGTCGTATCAGAGCCACAGTGGCGTCATACCTCCCATACTGCAGTGAGAGTGCACCCTTGACACTGGCCTTAGATGTGTCATCTGCCTCGGAGGTATGTATATTTTTTTTTTCTCTCTCTCTCTCTGTTTCTGCATTGGAGGTTAGGATCTCTCATATTCACACACACACACACACTCTCTCTCTATATATACATATGTGGATGGCGCTGGAACTCGATTTGTCTGTGTGAGCATCCCATTCACTCTCTATCCCCTGTCTGTTCTCTCTCTCTCTCTCCCCTCCCTCTCTATTGTTCTAACCATAGGTGTATGTATGTGTCCCCTTCACATTATATCCACTGTCTGCTGCTGACATGCTATCAACAGCCACGCAGGAGGGGTACACATCGTGGTACAGACCTGACACATGGTGAGTGGTTATATTTACTTAATTTTAATATAGTCATGTATACATTATATAGTATACATAGAGAGAGAGAGACACATCGTGGCACAGACCTGACACATGGTGAGTGATATATACATTATATATATATATATATGTGGGTGTGATACAGTATACACAGAGAGATAGAGAGGAGAGGTACACATCATGACACGTTGTGAGTGTCATTACTACATATATATGTAGTAGATACACTATAGTACATGGTTTCCGTGTTCTCACTCCAAGGTCTGCTGGTGTCTACACGGGTGGCACCGTCCACTCCCCAGGGTCCAGTATATCAGACAGCATTACACCTGTGTACGGAGAGACCCACGGCCTCACACCCCTAGAGATGGGAGTAGCATCCACCCTCTCAGACACTGTACTAGCACACCTCACCCTATCGACAGACACCACTGTAGACGCTGACGGTGTCTCTCTCAGATACTACAGGGTGGATACAACCACTCTAGAGATTGAGTACTATGAGCTACCCTTGCCTGTGAGTACATTGAGCTCCGATCTAGACACCTTGTCTGTTATTGATGTGGCCTGTACCGACGCCGGGGTGGACTTTAGCCATGGGACTGATACTGGTAGTGACAGTGATACATACACTGGGTACCCACTGAGGTGCATAGAGCAGCTGCTGGACAGTGTGCACTGGGCCAACGGTGGCACAATATGGCACTCACTTGAGGTATATATATATATATATATATATAGATAGATATATATAGATAGATATTTAGATATGATACATAGAGCAGCTGTTGGACAGTGTTACACTCCTTTGAGTACATGTATATTATCAGACTTCTTAGTGTGTCCTCCCTCATCTCTAGATATCTGTGTGACTTGCCCCGTATGTCCATACCATGTATATATACATATATACATGGTATAGTGTAGCCATACGTATCTAACTCTAGATCTCTGTATGGCTAGCCCCCTCCGCTACTGAGTCATTAGAGTACAGACCAGTCTTGGACAGTGACCCAACATCCACAGAGACCTCTCTCCAGTACGCATCGATAGGCCTAGCACCCTATAGTGCTACAGAGGTCCTGTACACACAGCTCTACTACACAGTAGATACCCTACCTGACACTGTGAGTCTACTGGATCTAGCCACTGCCTTTGTAGACCTTGGTGTATCCGACGCTGATGGTAACATACATAGCTATGACGCCACTGGAGTCAGTGGTACCATCTATCAGTACATGGATATCGAGACCATATCCCCCCTGACACTGTCCCTCTCTGATACGTGTACGGGGAGTGACCTTGATAGTGAGTACTACGTATCAGTGGACATACTCACCGGAGGGGGTACCTTCAACCTAGAGTGCGTCACTCTATCGGGTGTGTTCACTGGCTTGGTGCCTATCTCTGTCACATTACGCGGCCCCAGTGCCTCTCGCACTCTGCTATCAGTCTACTACACCCCTGTCCTGTCTCCAGTTCTACTGGACGCAGCGACTGGGGTGCTGATAGAGAGTGAGAGTACTACAGCGACCGAGGAGAGCACAGTGTCGACAGATGTGACGTATGGCTCGCTGCATGAGTTCTCGTTCGATACAGTGCTTACGGAGGACCAGGCTGATGTGTTTATAGCGGGTGGCATACCCTACACCCACAGCCTGTTCTCCTCTGAGCCTGTGATACCCTACCAGACATTCGACCCACCCACTCTGGCACCTATTGGGTTGAATATCACGATAGGTGTGTATATGTATATGGATGTATATGTATATATATATATATATACATTTATTTATATGTACCCTACCAGACACTCGACCCGCCCACACTGTCGCCAGTGGGGTTAAACATAACCATAGGTGTGTGTGTATCTGTATACGCATACGTCATTATGATGTGACTGTATATATGTATGTGTTGTGTCTGATCCCAGGCACGCAGGAGTTCTGCACGTCCTCGTACCCTAGCGATGCAGTGGAGTCAGACAGACAGAGTATAGTGGAGAGTGCACTACTATCCAGTGTTGACACATCAGGTAGAGCATCAAATATATATATATATATATATGAATGTATTATATATATATATAGTATAATAGTAACCCTCAGGTGATGGGGAGAGTGATACGCGGGACACAACCTTCAGTCTCACTGGGGTATCCGCCACACACGGTACAGTCACACTGCTATCGAGTGAGGTCACATACACTGTAGATTCCTCCTTACCATACACATGCGGGTACTACGGCGGTACAGTCGAGTACTCACTCCCCTACTCCCCTATACTCGACAAGGGTATATCAGGGGATGAGGTGGTTGTGGAGCTAGAGTACAACAGTGACACGGTGTACAGGTTGATAATGCCCATATCCATACAGACAGTGTATGCAGACGCCCAGTGGTGGACATACACGAAGCGAGTGGTGGTGTGGACTATAATAGTGTTCATACTTGTCACAGCCTGTGTGACTGGCCTTGTGTTGCGTGTAAGGAGTGTGGCTGAGAGGAGAAGGAGGCAGCGAGAGAGAGAGCTCAAGCTAGAGGCTAGGGAAAGGGCGTTAAGGGTGGGTAGGGAGGGTACTATGGGAGATGCGAGGGAGATGGCTGTGATAGTGGAGGGTATTAGGACAAGCACCCACTTTAGACGGTCAGTCTCCATGCGGTCTCACTCCGTGGCGCACTCGCATACCCCAGTAGTCTATGCCTCGCCAGTCATACTGCCCAATAGCACATTCGATGATGAGGGGAGGGGGTATAGGTAGAGGGGAATCGGTGATATCCACCAGTGTAATTGTACTTCAAATAGAGATACCATCGTTTCCTTTTCTGATAGTCTGTCTGAGACAGAAGAAAGCAGTTGTATACATTATTGGAGTTGATACTCTAATGCAGGCGAGATTTACGTCTCATTACAATATCCCGAGTCTCATATATAGGAACACCTATAACATTGCCTACGTCTATTGAAATCGCGTCAGCCACCTACTGCCGGAATACAAATCTAGCCTCCGCTTCCCCTATATCTGTGGATATACACACATCTGCAGTCACTTCACCAGGGTTAACACGGCTGATAGTAGCCTTGACCTGTGGAGACTCTTGGCAATGGTGTCTCTCTCTCTCTCTCCCTCCTTCTTCAAGTGCTGCTGGACTAGATTGCCTAGGAAGAGGCCGCAGAGTGATGCTCTGACTGTCTCGGAAGAGAGGGGGAGAGTGGACCTGGGATGAAATAGTACGTAGCTACATATGCTAGGTTCAAGTACAAATGCTAGGTAAAAGTACATATACGTATGTATATATATATCATAGTGCTCTGACTGTCTCTGAAGAGAGGAGGAGAGTGGACCTGAGGTTATATACTTCATGGGTACTATACAAACACCTAATTCCTCTATATATGTATACTATACTAAACACTCATACCCTTGTCCTCCTCCTTTGTGCATGTGACACTGCACTGTGTGTGTATGCACACACAGACACAGTGTAGACAGGGGTATCTGTCTCTCTCTCTCCCTGTTTCTCTCTCTGATGCTGAAGGTCTTCCTCAACCTCTGTCTCTACCTCTTGTTCCCGACTTAGCCGCTCCTCTGCCCTTCTTGCACCCTCGACTCCATCCTGACAATGTCAGTATATATGTACATACACACACATACATATACACATAAATATACATACACACACGTGCTATGGTCAACTCATTCTAGGGGTGTCAGTATGCATATACTAATCCATATATGGGAGATAGTATCATATGTAGGAATACATCCGGGATGTCATCAACTATATACACTATGTACATAGGCATTCCTGTTTACAAATTCTATATATATACATAGATACCAGAATCCCAATTTGCCCTTTGTCCTGACAATGTAAGTGTGTGTAACAGTACCGTCTGTATACCCACACACAATTAGAACTACCCTCGTTAATACACTAAGAACATGTAGATACATACCTTCGTGTACCCCTTGCACACCGATGTCACGACAAGCATGGCACCATGACCTAAAGGGTCAGAAGCATTTCACAGAATCTACACGAGAGAATACGCCAATCGAAACTCAGAAGATAATGCAGAGCCCAATGTATGTGTTCCCATACCTGCCAAGAACTCCACAGCCAACGGTGTGCTCTGGATAACACCAGTTGGGTCTTCTCTCTCTACGGCCCCATCCCTATCAGAATCTCTGTCCTCTCTCTCTCTCTCTGCCTCCTGTTGGACACAGGCATCCTCAGTCTCTAGCTCTACAGTGAGAGGTGTACAAATATGAGTATGCATATGCCATTCCACGCATATTCTACACATAAACTAGTATACGCACCTATCATAAGTGGTCTCAGTATGAGTGTTGTAGCATGGGCTGTCAGGACACACCTCATGTAGGGTATATATACATATGTACACTAATACATATGAACCAGTAGATGTACATTACCTATCATCAAGGGCCTCAGTATGAGTGTCGTGCCATGGGCAGTCAGGACATATATGTCACTGTACTCTACACCACTGGTGGCAGAGCTAGTGGCCCTTGTCCAAGACTCGGCAATGGGTGTGTGGCCAACAATGACCATACCGTTCTAGGGGGTAAGTGGATACATACTGATACATACAATATAATGAATGTCAATATATATGGATCTGAGCAATGATAGTACAACATGGTCTATATACACTATCCCCATGCACTGTCTATTGTGACAATCTCTCTCTATACCTGATTGATACAGGTACAATATGGTCTCTCCACCCCATCCCCATGCACTGTCTCCCTTCCACTGTCCAGTGTGTCTATGATATATATATATATATCAATATATATATATATGAGTACCTGGTTAATAGACGTGCAATAGGGTCTCTCCATGTTGTCTCCATGCACTGTCTCCCTTCCACTGTCCAGTGTGTCTATGACAGAGGCAGAGACTGGGGCATGTCTCTGGAACAGACTGGTCCTATTGATTAGTGTATACACTATACATGCATATACATATATATATATGTAACTGTCCAGTGTGTCTATGACAGAGGCAGAGACAATAGCCTCACGTCTAAAGAGACTGGTCCTAGTGATAAGCATAGAGTATGTGTATACTATGAATATGGGTATATATAAATGTAGAGAGAGAGTATCAATGGCAGAGGCAGAGAGCATGCCTCTGGAAGAGAGTGGTCCTGGCGTCAATATGGATATACATATATATATGTATAGAGAGAGAGAGAGAGAGAGAGAGAGAGAGAGAGAGCGAGAGTCAATATGTAATTATAGGGTGTCAGTGACAGACGGTGAGACAGGGGATACATGTAACTGGAAGTAATTTGGGTGGGAGTTAATGCATCTGTATATGTTACTCTATATGTGATAATACAGCAACGTACTGACGCATGACACCAGCATGACGTCGATGCTCTCTCTCTCTCTCTCTATCTCTCTCTCTCTCTCGCTACATATATATATATATATATAACTATGCACAATACCCTCACCTCCTGTTACTGACGCATGACACCAGCATGACATCTATGCTCTCCCCCAACAGTCTGTAGAGCACTAGGGCCACATCTCTACTGATGCGGCTAGAGAGGGGACTGGTGTAAGTTAAACGGTCAGAGAAACACATACACAGATACCTCTCTGTACACGTTCACAATAATACCTATCAGACGTCTCCCTGGCCAACAAGTGTGTGTTGGCAAGTGCCACCAGGTCAGGCAGCACAGCACGGCACAGGGTGGTAAAGCTAGGGTAAATAGTGTGTACTATATGATAACTACATTTATATATATATATATATGTAGGGTCTATATATATATATATATATGGATACTACAGGGTGGTAAAGCTAGGGGTAACGTAAATAGTATTCCACACATATACTCCATATCCCATCTGTACACACATTATATAGAACTCTATAACAGAGATATGTACTTGAACACAAGATATACTCACCAAATACACTATATTATATATATATACACTACACACATTCTAAAGTACTTAATCGCTGTCTCCAACAGACATACGTATTCACATATACAGATTCACTATTATATATATATATATTATATATACATACTATATATATATACCTATATGTACCCATACCTTCTGAAGTCCCTGTCGGCTGTCTCCAACAGACACTGGAGGGCAACGGCCTGGGGTTAAAGGGTATAATACAATATGAGATATGAGATATTGTATACACACATAGAGAGAGAGAGGGGAGGGGGGGTAACAGACACTGCAGGGCAACAGCCTGGAATTAGAATATGATACAAGCAATAATATATTGTAGAGAGAAGTGTGAGACAAGGGCTTGGGGTTAGAGAGCAAAAGAATACACCATCATTAAATGCATAACCTAATCAGAATATAAAGAATTATTGAAGAAACGGTAGTATACACTACCTCAAACCCTGTGTGTGGCTGGCCTGTCAGACACATGTGCAGTATGGAGGCTGATCTATCGGGGTCGGCTGAGTGTAAGGCAAGACGTGCATGTACATGGGAGACAGACAGAGAGAGAGAGATAGAGAGAGAGAGAAAGACACATGTGCAATACACAGACATATCTACACGGGAGTGTAAGAGCAATATGAGATATGCAGCACATACACTTTGTGATACTGGGAGGACTTAATAGAATTCATCTTCATGCATACATGCCCCCTCCTCCCAGAGAGAGAGAGAGAGAGAGAGAGAGAGAGAGAGAGAGAGAGAGAGCTCAACACTGACCTGGCATCACACCGTATATACACACGATATATATCAATATAGAATGTAAATATAGAATATAATTACCTTGTATCATGGCCACTGCCACATCCAAATGGGTCTGTTGCATATATACTGAAACTGTCTCTATCCAGAGTGTAAATATATATATATACTACTTATACTGACTGCTCACCTAGTATCATTTCCACTGCCACATCCAGTGACCTAGCCGCCGCTGTCCTCTGGTGGCTGATGGGTTAGTATCAAGAGTATATACATATATATAATTATAGTATAAGAATAATATACAAATATAAATATATAATTATATTACATATGTAGTATTTGTTCAGCAGCTGTCCTCTGGTGGCTGGGGTTGGTTGTATTATGTATTATCATAATTAAATACATATATATATATATAGTATAGATAGACCGTATAGATAACAAGGCTGGGGTGGGTGTATTATGAATTATCATAAGAGCATATACATATATATAATTATAGTTTAGATAGACCGTATAGATAACACGTCCTAGCCGCAGCTGTCCTCTGGTGGCTGGGGTGGGTGTATTATGTATATAAATATATAGTACAGAGGGCATAAATATAATACATACAGTATACTTAGGTGATAGCAAAGGCAACACCTGTCCTCTGGTGGCTGGGGTGAGCAGTGTATGAATACTGAATATATGCTCATGTTATTGACAGGATAGATGGTGTATATAGTATATATAGTATATATTAATACAGAAACTAAAGATTAGCACAAAGTGGTGGTGGGTAGATTCAATATGTGTAAATGCAACATATATACATATACATATATATTGATGCATATACATGTGTAAATGCAACATATATACATATACATATATTTTGATGCATAACATTTATATATATACATATCTATCATATCCTTACCTCTGCCCCCATAGCAATAGGATGCTCAGCATGTATGGCAGGATGTGTTCTAGACCGCCAGGAGCATCTGGCTCTCTCTCTCTCTCCCTCTCACCATCTCTGCCACACCCAGTGCAGGCAAGGGCTACACTATGTCTGATATTAGTATACACATAAAGATATATATATATATATATATATAGAGAGAGAGAGAGAGAGAGAGAGAGAGAG
>BDIP01001158.1:0-11916 GCA_003568945.1 Kipferlia bialata
ATATATAGGTCTTTCTCCCTCTGCCCCCCCCCCCCCCCCTTCCCATTTCAAGAGGTCTTTATCTCTCACTCTTCGTCTTTTGCATGTTGCATGTGTTCTCCTTTCCCTGACAGACCACTCCATAATCTCTCTCCATATATACATATACATATACATACATGTATATGAATGTATGTATATTCCCCTGACTGTCAGGATAAGGACGTGGCCACCGCTGTGAGGGGTCTCAGTGTGGAGATCAAGGTGTGGCTAGATGGTTGATGGGAATGTATACTGTTATCATAGGAGTCACTACCCCTATACCCCTGTACCCCTATTCCCCTGTACCCCTATACCCCTGTACCCCTGTACCCCTGTACCCCTATTCCCCTGTACCCTCTCTGACCCCCAGGGCAAGAAGGCCCGGCTGTCTGCGTCGAAGGGTCTGGTGACAGTGCCCCCCAAGGAGGCAGAGGAGGTGGGTGTGAGTGTGTATGGGCAGCAACCATCGTTGAATGGTGAAATACTGGGCCTAGTTCAGTGAATACTATACTGACACCCCAGGACTGGCACAAGTACCTATCTCGCAGGTCTGCCAACGTGGAGGAGGCCTCTAGCGAGGTGGACGAGGTGATCACCAAGCTGCGGAAGGTGCTTGGATATGTAGACCGGAGGCACAAGAAGAGAGACAAGAGGACTGAGAAGAAGGCCGAGGGGGCAGCCGCTGAGGTGAAGCAGGAGCCGACGGGAGGTGCCACTGATGGAGAGAGGACTGAGGCTGGGAAGGAGGGAGCCGCTGGAGATGGGGACGTTGATATGGTTGGGGACTCCTCTGCTGAGGGTACCCATGCCCCAGACGGAGAGGGAGAGGGAGAGAGAGAGGGAGAGGGAGAGGGAGAGAGAGAGGGAGAGGGAGAGGGAGAGGTGGCTGTGAAGGTTGAGGAGGGGGAGGTCGTGGTGAAGCTGGAGCCTCCCTCCCGGCCTGTGGCTGAGGCTGATGAGGGTGAGATAGAGGGAGAGGGAGAGGCAGAGGGTGAGGTTGTTGTCAAGATGGAGCCGGGTCTTGCCACCCATAGTGATGGTCCCATCGATCAGACAGAGGGACAGGCAGAGGATGGGGACGTCCAGATGCAATAGACTATAGCGCCACACTGTCCTTCGGTATATGAATGTGTGAACATAGATATAACCCCACTACTTCTATTCGATCCCATATAAATAGGCAGGTCTGTCTATGTCTTTCCAACGCGATAACAAATATCAAAACAGAGGGGTTAGGATAGTCCTGGATCGGCCTGTCAATATTCAATTACGCGCCAGTCACGCGCCTATCATCTACCATCTGCTCTGTCAAGCGGGGAAATGTATCAAACAAGAGTATGTATGGGTCACCCATACAGTATGGGTGGACAGGGGATAGTACCGCCAGGCACCAGACACAATGGGTTGAGACATCGCAGGTAGGACTAGTATAGTCGACCCTCTAACACGTCAGAGACTAGGCCTGGAGGAAAAGACTTGGACATACCTTGCACCTTGTGACTCAAGGATTCTACCCAGATCGTTGTCATGTCTCAACATATACTATACATGTATGTGAGGGAGAACACAACGCCTGCCCAAGTGATGCCTCAAGTATCGTAGTCCATGAGTCTTAGATAGACCCAGCCGTCCTCTGGGTCCTTGCACTGGGAGTACACACCCTCCATGCTCATGGAAGGGTGCAGCTGTCTGTCCTCATGCATCAGGAGCAGGCCCCGGCACTCAGGGACGTCAGCCAGGATGTTCTCGAGGAGTAGGTGGAGGTAGCTCTCAACGGTGTGTGTGCGGGGGTTGTCAATGATATGCTGGTAACAGCCTCCACTGAGTATAAGGGAAGGAAAGGGAAGACCCAAATAGACAGGACAGCATAAGAGAGACTGAGGATGACTCACGTTTCACGCTGGAAGATGTCCTGTAACTCTCTGCAGTCGGGGTGTACCTGACGTCAGGCCAGCATACATAATATTGTGAGTGAAGCAAGTGGTATACCTCAACTATCAAAGGCACACTTCCCCTGGCTCTAATTGATGTACTCTTCTTGAGCCGGTCAGGAATCCTTACAATCTGCTTATAGGCGAATCTGTGTCCGGCCATTGAAGTCTACAATCAGTAGATCTCAGTAAAGAAGTATTTTGACACTGAGTCAGTGTCAACCCTCAATGGAGAGGAAAAAATATCAGTGGCAGGCCCTGCGGCAGGGCCCCTGCCGTATCGATATCTGTACGCTCTTGTGTTCATCAGATCTCTATTACGTGACGTCCTGACTTGGTCGGAGAAATCAGCGTCATGGGGAAGGGGGGATCAGGGCCGCAGGGGAAGAAGGATGGAAAGCTGGTCAGAGTGGCGCAGGTTAAGGGCAGCCAGAGAATAGGCCTGGTTGCTCAGGATAAGAGATATCGCCATGTCAAGTCCACAAGTGCGTTGTATTACTAGATTGACTCTATATATTCTATATATAGAGTGATATATATACAGGTCCAGGCTCGATTCTGACAGCAGAGAAGGCGGACCAGAAGCACAGACAGACCGTGGCAGACAGAAGACTGAAAGCTCTGAAGAAGCACGAGGACACATCATCCTATATGGATGTGGTTCTGAATAGAAGGGTGAGTAGATATCAATTTGTGACCTTCATCAGGTCTGTGTTAACCACCAGAAGAGGCAGGGTGCCGGATTCGTGGGACCTACCCTTCCTTCAACTGGAGAGATGGCTCGCGGTGAGGCACCAGCTAAGCAACTAGATCCAATTCTGGATGCAGAGACTAGAGCGTCCATGGAGGCAGCACAAGCAGTGAAGAGGGCATCTATCAAGGAGATGAATGACAAGAAGAGTGCGAGAAAGAGTAAGCGGTCACGAGTGGGAAAGCAGATGAACCGGCGAACCAAGAGAGGTCAGCCTGTGATGGCTGGACTGGTTCAGTTCTATCTAGACAAGCTGGAGGGGCAATAGATGTAGTGTGCTCTTTGTTAGTATACTCTAGGTATTTGATTCACCTTCATCCACAAGGCCAATTAGCATTTCAGTGTTACCAGCACCAGTAGATCTACATCAACACTCTGCAGAAGAAACAATCAAGATTCACACACCACAATACAACAGACAATAACTCCATCCATTTATAAGACGTGTCCCAAAGATACTACTTAGAAGGTTCCGGCAGCGATCTTCTCCCTCTTGGCACGGGCGTGGGCAATGCGGTGGTCACGGAGAGCCTTGGACTTGGCGCGCCTGGCCTCAGCCTGCTCCTCAAGAGCAGCGAGTCTGATACGCTCAGCCTTCTCGCTGATGATGTGCTCAACAAGAACCCTCTTGTTACGGTAGAGACCTCCCTTGGACTGCTGGTACAGCTCACGGTAGAGGTGCTTGTCGATCTTCTCAGACTCACGGTAGGAACGGAGGAGCCTACGGAGAACGCGCTGGCGCTCGATCCACATGGTCTTGGAAGGCATGCGGGCCTCACGGGTTCCCCTGCGCTTTCCAGCACCAGTGTGGCGACCGAGCTTCTTGGCAGCCATACGCTCTCTGATGCGGCCACGGGAAGAAGCCTGGACGGGGTTCTTGATGATGACACCCTGGTGGATGAGGGAACGGATAGCGGCACGGGAGCCGGCACCCTGGATATCCTTGAGACCAGTGGCATCGACCATGAAGCGCACACGGCGCTCGCCGCACTTCATGATATCGGCGGCAAGCCTCTTCTGGGACTTGATCTGAACCTGGGTAAGCTAAGACTGAACACAACGACTAATGAGGGCCAAATAGAGAGCCAGGGCACGAAACACGGCAATAAGCTATCTAGACACCCCAAATCTCCACTCTCACCCTAATCAACCCCCCCAACACTCATTCCAGCCCTCTCCACACCCTAAAACACCCAAACATACCATCTCTTGACTTGCGAAAAGGTAGCTTCAACTCCCATTGGTTTTCACTTTTCTAAGCCCAACGGCCTTCCAGAAAACTGAACGCCAGAAAATCCGACGGAATTTCGGAGAGGTTCTTGCCATTTGCATAATCGAAGTAAGAAAACAATGTTTTTCAGATCATCATTTTAAGCTCTCAACCTGTGATTCCACCACTACCGAGTTGGTCACAGTGACTCGAGAGTCAGTCTATGAGTAAATGTCGACACTAACCTGGCACACTAGACTAAGAATCACCCTCAACTAGTTGACTCTACACAACTCTATTGACTCATATTCATATCGACACAACAGTCAATACTCACACACAAACAGAAAACACTTAATCATACATATTGGTAACTACTATCGATACCTCTCTAGAAATCTTTGAAGGTGACACCAATCAACAAGAATCAAAGATGTCACTTCCACGTTGTCACGGGGAATTGGCCATGATCCATATCGCAACACTACTAGAACTGATGTCCAGACAGACAGGAAAACTCCAGGGCCGCTAACACATCATGAGGTCTCTCCTTCATCGGCCTGCTACCCCCAACAACAGCCTCAAACGCAAGACGCAGTTGAGTATCGTGAACAGTCCCTAGTTCTTCCTCAACAGGAAGTCTCCCAGAAGGCTCATGAACCTCAAGCCTCCGGGGATCATCCCGAAGGACAGCCTCCACAGGGTCAGAACAGTGCTCTACCTGTGAACCACAGTCACTCCTTCCCAGTCCTGCATCAAGTAGTACCTGGACTGCATCATTGTTACATGAACGAACTACTTGGTCCTGAGATCCAGGTACCTGGAGACGACTGATCTCTGGGATTAAGCTGGGTTGGAGAAGAGATCCATTTTGGTTCATCAGAGCAGGTGCAGTTGGGACACAACCCTAAATGAATGTGACCCAGCAACGCAGACGAATGTGCATACAGCTTTCACAGGTTAAAAATACCTGAGGAGCATTCCCTCACTCTGTTAGCATCAAGTCGTTTCGGCTCCAAAACTGCTAACTGAAGGAGGTACTTCAAAGAGAGAGAGAGGTCATCTGCCATCCGAAGACGAGGTAAAGAGTGGACAGAGATCCAGGAAGTCAGTCTGAGAAAAGCCAACCCTCAATTCGCAAAAATCTGACAAACACATGTCCAGCGTGCTGTCAGCCTCACTAGCCCTGCAGGACCAGGATGCAGTCCCTGGGACATCCTGGGCATGGAAACTCGATACAGCAAGAACTGCAGATGCACCACCACCACTCCCACCATCCGCATGAGCTTGATCAGCAAGTGTCCCACCAAGTTGTCCCCCACCATGCTGTCTGCGACAACCCAAATCCGCCCCCACCCCCTGCTGCAAAGCGTCACTTCAGAATACTCTTCACTCCAGAGGAACGTCAGAGTGTTATGAGTCATGCTAGGAACCACATTCGGGTGAAGCCCATGCTGAAGGTGGAGGACCATCGGTTGGAGGACTATGACCGCATTGCAGTGACCAGGGCCATGGCAGACTCCAGGTATGTGGTCCTATACCATCTATTCTCCTCTTCCATAGTCACGCTCTGTCTTAGTTCAGTACCTCTCTTCTGTCGTCTGCAGTGATGATTCTTACTCCTCTCACTCCAGGGTTTTTGGTCCCTATGATGGTGCCTATACCCTATGCCTACACTCTGCCTTCTGCCAACACGACTTCCTGAACCAGGCACTCAAGCGCACCATTGTGCCAGATAACCGAGTTCCCCCCTCTGAGTTCCCAGTGTCATATGCTCGTAGTATTAAGCTGGTGTGTAATGCTCTCACATACTATCTGCGGCACAACATGGCTGGTGAGGGCGCCACCCACAACCCGCAGTGGCTGAGCACCTTCTATGGAGACGATGTGGTGGGGTTGAATGGACAGACAGCTCTGAATGAGTGCCAGGCTCTGTACAAGCTGGGTCACCTCCTCTACCTCAATGAGTGTATGTTCTTCCGGCCCATAGTCACGAGGGCCACCCCACACTCAAAGGCCAAGGGCGCCCACCACAGTGCACCCAAGGCAATGAGCGTCACCAACCGGATCCGGAGTTGTGTCAAGGATCTGACCAGACACGGCAAGAGGTTCCAGTTCCGGATGCACGTGGGCATGTTTGTGCTAGGCCAGACTGCCGGGGTGCAGGAGATCACGTCCATCGAGTCTCTCATCCACGCCCTCTTCCCACACGCCCAGTAGCGTCACCCAGTAGTGTCAGGCGCCCTGTTCTGTTTGTGTCTCCTGTGTCCTCTTTCTTGTAGTTTTGTGTATACTGGGAACTTGATATGACAATAGATAAGTCTATATTCTCTCTATTCCTCTCCCATACCACGGCTCACTATGTGTAACACCGCCGAAGCATCAGAAAGCCCTCTCGCTCCCTGCATCACAATTGTCTCGGCGGCTGACACCTTTGCCCCGTCCCCCACCCCAGAGCCCAGCAGGCTGAGGTGCAGGTTGCGCCTGTCCACATCGACTGCATCAGTTGCATCGGCTCCCCCCCCCGCTGCCACCCGGACCATGACGTCACAGATGACCCGCTGCCGGTCTGGGTCCCCCGAGTGTCTGGTGCGGGTGAGGTACGACACCAGGGGGACAGGGACACTGGCAGGGTCCACATGGGTGACCAGGAGGCACAGCAGAGCTCGCTGGGTGTCTGGGGAGCCGACCCGCAGCCACAGCGCCTCACACGCCCTGGAGCACGTCTGTGCCTCGAGGCCACAGGCCAGACCCACCCTGCACACCGACAGACAGGGGGAGCCCTGGGTGCC
This sequence comes from Kipferlia bialata, assembly GCA_003568945.1. Classification (NCBI taxonomy): domain Eukaryota; phylum Fornicata; genus Kipferlia; species Kipferlia bialata. The sequence continues at coordinate 6,706 of BDIP01001158.1, forward strand.
CGAGGGCAGGGACGGGTGGGCCAGCACAATCTGCCACGCACAGTGAAGGGCAGACTCGCACAGGGACCCTTGGGAGAACAGGGCCGAGGTCAGGAGCACAGGCAGCAGGCGGGACGCAATGGTCTGGGACGACAGCGAGAGAGCCCCTCCTAAGGGCACTACGTATGCAGGATCCGCAACAAGACCTGGCAGCACACCCGGGGTGTCTCTCCGGAACAACGCTGTGGGACCTGCCGCATCAATGTCTGCAGCCGAGGGACCAGCCGGCTTAGAGGACAACAGAGAGACAGCCCCCAGGTCAAGAACTGGGGCAATGCGAGTCAGGAGAGGCACTAAGGTTGGGGGGTCCAAGGAGAGTAGGAAGTCCACAAGCGCCGGAACGTTCCCGTTGTGTAGACGGAGAACTAGGAGAGCAATGGTATCCACAGAAGAAACGAGGAACTTGGAAAGATTGGCAGTCCGTAATGACTCGAGGACACGCTGGCACACGTCTTCTCCTCCACTTGGCAACTTAAGCAGCCTGCCAACAACGCACATCAACAGTGGCTCATCACCAACCCTCATGGCTTCCTGAAGACACAGAACCAAGGAAGTTACCTCAGTGGCATTCTCAGTTAGCTCAGGAACAAGTCCTCTCACAAGTGCACCTCTGACCAGCAGGGTTCTCACTGTGCTCGTCATGTTAGGGCGACGGCACCAGGACACTTCGCAAGACCCGCTTTTAGTTACCCTAGAAGGTGCCAGACTGAACAGAAGAGTGCATGAGATTGTTCTCACTGAGAATCTCAGAAAGACAGGCAGACAGACAGAACGCGGCTCAACCTTAGCAAGAATTCAAGCCATATTTAGGCATTTCAAGCTAAGTAAATGTTGTCCTTTTTAGTAGTATTGGAGATGGACCTAAATTCTGTTCACTGGCACTGATAGCTTTCCTCAAGGCTCTTCGTGAGAGTATGAGTCAGCGAGAAGCCTATTACGATGGCTTCGACGTACACAACGTGATTTGTATGAGACATGGGGGTGGGAAAAGGTCTACCATCCTGGGATGTAACGCTCTCTCAATGTTGAAATCCGTACTGGAAGAGATACAGCCTCAGTACATGGGCTTCATTGTGAATTCGCTGGCTCCGTCCGTCGAGGCATGGTCTCGCGTGCAGGAGATACTGACACAACAAGGTAACTGCATGCATCTTAGTTGCTCACTGAGCACCACTATTCTCTTTTAGAGTTACTGATCAAAGGACTCAAGTACCTTGTGTACAAGGTTCCCGGAACCCTCACGAGTGATCCCACTGACCAAACCCAGCATGTGGAGAGGCACGGTATCAAACTCTGAACCAGTCAGTGTTCCCTACGATCCTGATTCCCAGTCCCTCATCTCAGGTGTCTTGAACTCTTCCAGCCCCACACCAACTCCTCCTGCGACGGTGTCGGTCTCCTCCTGTGCTCCATTGGGGGAGACCTTGTCGAGGACGTGTGTGAGCAGGTTGCCATCCATGTGTGCCAGCACCCCGCCTCCTTCTGGGCGTCAGGCCCCGAGTCACGGCCCTCCACCCCCGCCTCCTGGGTCAGCATTCACACCTCAGACGGGAACACGGGGGACGTACCCGCCAAGGCCGCCAAGAAGCGTTCTGTTCGTCCTATAAAGAGCATCTATGACGTCCACCTGGTGCCCGACATCGAGGACCTGGCCTTCAGTGCCAACTCTGCTGCAAGTGCCGCTCTCATGTACTCGTACGCAGAGGATCGCTCTCCAATAGGAGATGTCTTGGCCCGCGAGTGTCTGCAGGTGACCTCCCCCCCCCCCCCTCCCCCCTTGAAACTAGTTTAGTGCAAGTCTTATACTTAATTGTCGAGAAACATCCTCTGACAACTCAGCTGGCGGAGGAATGGATCCCCGAGCTGAGGGGTGAGACCGAGCTGATGGAGTCAGAGCTGGAGGAGTCAAGTGACCTGGCCGACAGCGAGGAGCTTGATCTGCAGGCCAGGTACTGGCTGCTTACCGCCATTGTGATGTGCCAGGACATCGTGGACGGCCACGTTTAGGTATGGTGTTTTGCACCAGGATTATTTCGAGTTCATGCTCTCTTGCCAATTTGCAACAATCTTCAGTCCATTTTCCTCCTGAACAGAAGTAATGCTCACGCTCAGAGTGGCTGTATTTCACACTTCGTGGCGAATTTGACCATCGGAGTGCATTTTACGCTGGAGGAAGCATCATCCTTGTTTCATTAGTTCAGACGAACTTCAGAGAGACTTTACTTCAATCTCAACCTCCTCTATACTGACACCCAAATAGACTACGTGACGGAGTTTCAAGTTTATAGTCCGTCTTTCCTTGCAGATGACTTCACTACACTTTCTGGCAGATTTGTCAACACTCTGGAGGTTCTTCAGGCCTATCATCATAAAACTACCAAGCCTAGGCATAAGCTTACGCCTAAGCTTAGTAATTCGGTTTTACTAGGCCTAAAAACGATGATAATTCATTAATATCGCAATGTCCAATTTACGAGGTGAATTGCATTACTTAGGCCTATGAACTGAAGCACGGCTACTCTTCAACGCTCTCCAACTGCACTTCAGCCCATCCACCTTCTGACGATGGAAGAGGAGGTCGAGATACTCCACCAAGAGTCTCCTAGTATCATGAACACGGTACCTGCAGGTGTCGCCGACGAGAGTGCCTCTCGGGACTCGACCGGGCATTTGGCTGTGCTCACTGATGTGAGTCCCTCAGCTGAGTCCCTCAGCCAGTCATCCCGTGACATCGAGTTGCCACAGGATGATGACCCTGTGTATGACGGGCGTGGGCCAGGTTCCAGCAACCGCAGTCCTAGACGCCAGAATCTGGTACCCTCCTCCAGATCCTCACTTGACGTACGATAGTATTTACCTGTCTCTTGGATGTTGCTGAATACATAGGAAGCCCACATATTGACCGATATTATCAGCTTTAGTGTATGTCTAGTTGTCGTCGGTGGTCTGTGCTCGATTGTTGACCTATAAATATCACATCCCTGATTCCTGTCCCGACCAATCCCAGGATGTTGCCGACCAGGTTGTGGGAGACGACGACACCGATGGTGAGGGGGAGGAGGGCACGCCTGGGGAGGAGTCTCTGGATCTGGACGACGTGGATGATGCCGACCAGTCCTACCACTCCCAGATGATGTCCGGCATCTTCCCCTCCAACATGAGTGCCGAGGACGCCCGTGCCGCCGAGGGCATGATGGCCGTGCACATACCCGACGGCATGACCATGGCCGATGTCAGCAAGATGATGACAGAGGCCGAGATCACCCGGACCCTGCCCCCTGGTGCCACGCCCCCGCCCTCCCAGCTGCTGCCCAAGGGCGCCCTCCCCCACCTCCCCCCCTCCCCGGAGCAGGACCACGTGGAGGTCGACACGGAGAACCCCGACGCCCCCCGCCGCACCCAGCTGATCCCCCCCCCTCCCAAGGCCCCCAAGGACTCCAAGGACTGGTGGTCCCCAGAGGAGAAGCCAGAGCCGGATGTGATGTCGCTGGGCATGTATGACGACTACGTGCCACTGGAGTTCCAGGGCATCAAGCTGAAGCACCGGTCCTTCAAGTGGAGTGCCGTGGTCTCACTCGAGCACAGCAGGGTGATGGTACTGGGCGAGAACTCCAACAGGGAGAACTACCACTGCTACATCATCAACTTCTCTGGGGGCAACAGGGTTGTCGAGCACCGCATCCGGTGCCCCATTGACAGGGGCCTCGACAACTTCACAGCCACCCTCGGCCCCAACGGCAGATACGTCTACATCTACGGAGGCGCACACTGGAACTGCCACAAGAGGTTCAGTGACGTGTGGGTCTTCGACACCAAGAGGGTCACCTGGCGCAAGGTGGGAGTTTGTGTGTACCCTCCTCCCCTTCCCCCCCTCCCTCCTTCACTGAGGGATCTCCTATGTCTAGCTCTTTTGTTATTACTCCTATCTAACTCCAGGTGCAGCAGAAGGGCCAGCGTCCCTGTGCCCGTTTCAGCCACGCCTCCTTCCTCATGGACAACCTCATCATCATCTGCGGTGGATACAACTACAAGCGGCGCCTCAACGACTGCTGGGCCTTTGACCCCCAGACCGAGGTGTGGCAGAAGCTGGTGGACCCCCCCATGCGCTTCAAGGTGAGGCCCCCTCTCTGTGTATGTGTATATATATGTGTGTTTTTATTTGGGTGCGTACGTGTGTGTATTGTATTGTATGTGTTGTGTGGTTCAAGGAGGCAGGATGCATTGTGGTTTGTACCGTTGTGTCTGTTATGAACCACGACCCTCACTCATGTGTCTTGGAGTCTCCCTCTGAATATAGGTACCCATATATATGCCCGTACCCCCCTCAGGCCAGTGCGTGTGTATTGACACCCATGTATATACTCACACTCACTTCAGGCCAGTGCGTGTGCCGTTGTGGACGGGGTGGCCCACATCTTCGGCAACATTGTCGAGGAGGTCAACTGCTACACTCACATCTCCTTCTCCCTCAGGGACGGCTGGAAGCGCTACCCCGACATGCCCTTCCGGTGCATCTGGAGTGCCACCCTCACGGTACGGGCAGCTGGGGCTATGTATATATATATGAGTGTTGGCGTTGATTGGGTTATTAGTGACGTCCTTACTGTTAGGTTGGCCGCTTTGCCGTTGTGCTGGGTGGCAGGTACCACGAGCGCAGGATCCACGCATACGACACCGAGACTCACCAGTGGTACTCCTGGGGCTCCTTCCCCAAGAACTTCCACTTCACCTACGGCAAGGGCGTGCAGATCAACCGCCGCATCTGCTTCCTGCACACCGAGAACGGGTCCATGGTGGTGCACCTCAACCCCCTCTTCACAAACAAGGTACCCACTGGGCCCTCTCCCCCTGTTAACCCTGGCCCTCTCTCCATTCCCTCTCTCCTTTCCCTCTCTCCCTACCTCACCCTAGGCCGACTTCCACCTCTTCCCCCACGGCAAGACCAAGGGTGCTGGCCAGCGCAACTATCATCTGTACAACAGTCAGATTGTGTCCTTCCAGAGCGGTGTCGTGACTGCCATCCCCATCAGGCCCCCCGAGGACATGATCATCAAGCCAGGTACGCATGGGTGTGGATAGGGGATATGTACAAGTATATGATGTATTCACATGTATGTGTTGTGCCCCCCCCCCCCCCCCCCCCCCCCCCCCCCCCCCCCCCCCCCCCCCCCC
>BDIP01001159.1:0-11916 GCA_003568945.1 Kipferlia bialata
TATATATATATATATATATATATATATATATATATATATATATATGTGTGTGTGTATAGAAAGGGAGAGAATCTCAAAGTGATCAATACACTAAAAGGTATGGAGAGATAATACAAACCAGTCTGTTGACGGATGCCCTTGATATCACTCTAACGCTCAATAATATTTGAACTATAATACACACATTCAGTGATACATCATTCAGCATACTACCACATATATTATATCAATGGTATAGTATACCGTACCAGTCTGTTGACAGATGCCCTTGATATCACTCTCACGCTGAATAATACTTGAACTACACTATACATATAGAGTGATACATCATTGAGCATACATATACATTGTATCAGTAGTATAGTACATCGTACCAGTCTGTTGACAGATGCCCTTGATATCACTCTCTTTGAGGCGGACTGGGGTCTCTCCACCTTCACCCTCTCTCTCTTGGCAGACTGGGGTCTGGAGACGGGCTTAGAGTCAGGTATACCGACAAACTTTAAAAGAGAGAGAGATAAATATGTATATATAGGGGAATTCTCGGCAGACTGGGGTCTGGAGACAGGCTGGGAGTGAGGACTCTACAAAAGCATACATAGAGAGAGAGCATACATAGAGAGACATGAAGATGTGTACCGTGTGTATGTGTATATGGTGTATATTACCTTTGCCTTAGCCTTGACCTGTGCAGCTGATTGCAACATATACAAATTTGTAAATGGTAGGATACAACGTGAATATTACCTTAGGCTTAGCCCTAGCCTTGACCTGTGCAGCTGACTGGGGTCTGACTATACCCCCCCTCCACACACACAAACGCAAATATATAAATATATATATATATATATATATATGTTAATAGTAGGATACACTGAGTATACTACCTTAGTCTTGGCCTTGGCCTGTGCCGCTGACTGGGGTCTGACTCTCTTGGGGGTGGACAGACGGGTGAGGGTGTCCTAGAGGTCAGAGAGAGAGAGAGAGAGAGAGAGTCTCTTGGGGGTGGACAGACGGGTGAGGGTCGTGTCCTACGGGTAAGACATGGAGAGAGAGAGACGGGAAAGGGAATAGTGTTCAAATAGATGTGATCACTGGAGGAAGTGATGTACATACCCTCCGAAGCACAGTCTTCTCGGTCTTTCCCTCTCTCTCCCTCTCCGTCTCCCTCTTCTCTCTGTCACTACGCAGGGTCTGCCTGTTAGAACACTCATTGAGACATATAGATGCCAAGATATGTTAAACATTGAGATTCTAATGATATGGTACAGCTAAACTGTCGCTACGCTGGGTCTGAGTGTCAGTGTCATTAGGTTATGTACATATTCTGGTAACCATAATTCAATATGCAGAGTTCACCGCCACAAGACAACGACATATCCTGAGTCACGAATATTTGATTACAGCATATACCAGGGTTGAATACACATACATGCAATACCTGCTTCGGGGCAGCGAGTCTCTCCATGGCTGCCAGCGACATCTCTCTCTCTACATATATATACATACAATTATATATATATGTAGTTAGTATACTATATACCTTAGGCGCAGCCAGTCTCTCAATGGCTGACAGAGACAGCACAGGCTGACTCCCCACCACCTCAGTCTCCCTCTGCCTCTGCCTCCTCATCCTGGCCAGTCTCTTCTCTCTCTCCACCTCTCTCTCCCTCTCCCTCTCCCTCTCCTGTGCACGTCTGACAGCATCGGTCCTGGGATCAATCAATAATTAGAAATCAATTAATAGTAATCGAATATTAGTATCAATCAATTAATAGTATCAATCAATTAATAGTAATCACGGCATCGGTCCTGGGGTCAATTATACCCAATATCCGTATTAATTTATATACAGTATATAAAGTATACTATATATATCAAGTATATAGTGTATATTTCACATAAAGTGAGGAAGTGCGCAATGTAGTACTACATGTATATTATTCCACTCATACCTAGCAGTGGCTGGACGGAAGAGGTCATGGGAAGAGGACCGCGCTGGAGTTTAGAGAAAAGAAAGGGAGTGTAAAAGAGAATTAATGGGGTAAGCAGGACCGAGCTAAGGTGAAAAGGAAGGGAGATGATAGGAGAGAAGAAAGAGATGGGGGTAGAGAGAGAGAGAGAATACAATATAGAGGACCGAGCTGGAATGAGAATGGAGTTTAGAGAATAGAAAGAGAGGGGTAAGCAGGACCGAGCTAGGGCGAGAAGGGAGGGAGAGGACTGGGAGAGAGATGGGAGAGGGACACACACAGAAAGAGAGAGAGGGGGAGAGAGAGAGGGGGGGGGGGGGAGAGAGAGACAGAGAGAGACTATACCTCTAACTGGTGGCTGGGGCACTGTATCGGAGTCATTGGCAGGGGCATCGGAGCTAGAGTGAGGATGAATGGAGAGAGAAAGAAACTACTAGGCTGCATACTTGTGAATATATACTCCTACCCTGTCTGCCTCATCTTCCTGCGCCTGACAATTGAAGTATACAATATACTATATTACTATATATTACTATTTCATTGAAGTATAGCATTAGTATCAGTACATACCCTGTCTGCCTCATCCTCCTGCGCTGGTAATTATAGTAAACCCTAACTAATCAGTATCAATCAACGTATACTATACTATTAATAATTATTATTCATTAATACATACTACTTGTATATATGTGTATATACTCCTACCCTGTCTGTCTCATCCTCCTGCGCCTGATCCTGCTGGTGCCGGAGGAGGTGCTGAGGGTAAGAGAGGGAGAGAGAGAGAGAGAGAGAGAGAGAGACTGGTGCCGGAGGAGGTGCTGAGGATGAGAGAGAGACATTCAACACACTATATTACTATTTGACTCCATAGTAAAATACTACTACATATACTAACTATATACTAAATATTTACATATATTGTTCATATATACCACACCATTATCAATACATACCTTGTGAGCCTGGTGTCTGCAAAGGTGGCACTGTGGGAGCCTGGGGGTTAGTGTACTACATAGTACAATACGTAAGTTATTCTAATGTGTGGTTAGACTCGCCAACTACCCGCAGCAACACGTACTCTCGAGATGTCCTGCACTCTAATCGCTCTCTCCCCAATTCCCCTTTTCTATGTTCATATATGAAACTAGTGGGTGACACACCTCTCAGAATGTCCTGCACGGTGCTGTCTCCACTTGTATCTCTCTCTCTCCATATTCCCCCTCCCCATACCAATATACATGACCATATCACAATATATGAATATATAGTGATGCATACCTCTCAGAATGTCCTGCACTGTAGTATCTCTCTCTCCCCCCTATTAGCCAACACTACATACTGATATGGATAATATATGTAGCAGTAACACATACCTCTGAGGATGTCCTGCACGGTGCTGTCTCCACTTGTCTCTCTCTGCATATCACCTGTCTCTCTCTCAAGGTCTCTCTCGGAGAAGCCTTCAGCTGCCCACTGTCTCTGAGGGTCAGAAAGGGGTGTAGAGGAAAAGAATAAGGATGCAGAAGGAGAGAGAGAATATCAGCTGCCCACTGCCTCTGAGGGTCAGAAGAAGGGTGGAGAGGGAAAGAAAGAATATCATTACGACCCCTGATAAAATCTTTGACGCCTACTTCTCTCTAACAACACATGTTATACCCATGGTATGTATACCTATGCATATGTGTAGAGATATATATGAGAATGGATGAATACCTCTCTTGACGCCTCCCACTCGGCCTCTCTCTCCCTGACCAGATCACGCTCCTAGAGTGTGAATAAGGGGTGTAGAGGGAGAGAGAATGAGACAGTGTACACTCATACCTTCTGGATCTCGTGTCTCTCCTCCCTCTCTCTCTCCCTCTTCTGTTGGTGCTCAGAGCCTGAAATCTGGGAGTTTTCAGGAGAGAAACCAGCTGAGACAAGGCTGCTGGACTGGGGTTAGGAGAGAAATGGAGGCAGGGAGAGAGATAGAGACAAATAGAGAGAGAGAGGGGGGGGGAGAGAGAGCCACGAGGCTGCTGGACTTGGGGGTAAGTGGGCAAGGGAGGATAATAATCCGCAAACAAGACAAATGACACAATATTATAATACAATTGAATATTATAATATTACAATACATAATATAATTATATATATATTAATATATATAAGTGACCCACCCCAGACAGATCCAATGATAGTTTGCGTGAGTTACACACCTTGTATCTGAATGGGTCTGCCTGTCTGGCCTGCACCACACTATATTATACATATACTATATTCTATATATTGTATAAATGCTAAACTTATATATATATATATAAATATATATATAATGCATTACAAACCTTGTATCTGAATGGGTCTGCCTGTCTGGCCTGCACCACAGCGGGGTTGACAGACAGGAATCATGGGGTGAGAGATATGATGCTACAACTGTAGAGTACTAAGTAATGGAAGTATAACAAATAATACTACATACCTGAGTCAGAGCGGCCGATACAGGGCTTAATGACTCTGATCTCTGGACCTCTGTGGGATGTCCCTCTCTCTCTCTCCCTCTCTCTCTCCCTCTCTATGTCTGTGATGATGGTCAGAGGGCTATGGGATCGCTTGGCTAGGGTGGGAGACTCACTAGCGTCAACATCCTCCTCCCCCTCCTCCTCTCTCTCTCTCTGGACGCCTAGAAGGCTGGATATGTCGATGCTGACAGTCTTTGGCTGGGGCTCCACTCTCTCTCTCTCTCTCTCCTCAGAGAGTTCCTTGATATCGAGGGTCTCTCTCTCTCTCTGTCTCTCTCTCTCCTCCGCCTCTTCCTCCAGGCGCTTCTTCTCAGCCTTCTCAGCAGCGACTATTCTCTCCCTCCCCCTCTTCTTCTCTCTCTCTCTCTCCCTCTCTCCCTCGTCTCTGACAGCCCTGACTGTGGGAGTGGTATCACTGGTCACGGCTACACCCTTGACCTCTGTATCTGTCTCGGCCTCTGGGTTATCATCCACCTGTATATGAGTATTAGAACGAGTAATAACCACAGGCATATACACCATACAAAAAGTGAGACCTCTGCCTGTCGGGTCTCATCACCAACCTAGCAGTGAGTGATGAGTAATACAGTGTACAGTACTGCTTGACATCACTAACACCTGAACTAAACATTGTATCCAGTGATGTCAAGTACCAGAGTATACTCTATGTTGACAGCGATAGAGTGCACCATAATATATATTCTACACAGTATACACTCTCTGAGTCACTGCAATACCGCAATATGGTAGAGTCTCTAAGTACCTGTATGTTCTCCATGCTGACTGTGACTGTAAACATATACTAACCAGAGAGTGAACATACACTAGGCGTGATTAGTACATTTTATATATATATATGTATACCATGAACATATACCTGTATGTCCTCCATGCTGACCGTGACTGTTGGTAGTATAAGTGATATACATATATATGATATATATATATATATATATTAATGTGTATTACATGAGAATACACTCTCTGAGTCACTGAAATACGTTATAATACCCAAGTACCTCTATGTCCTCCATGCTGACTGTCACTGTAGGTACACTAGGTGCAGCAGAGGACACTAGGGGGGCAGGGGTAGACTCCTGGGAGGCGCACTCAGTCTCTCTCTCTCCCTCTACACCCTTAACAGCTACAAGAGGCTTGGTCTCGGCAATGGAGACCTTCCTGCTGGATTCTCTCTCGGCCACTGATGCTCTCTTGGCTGTCTTCACACCAGAGGGTCTCTCTCTCTCACTATCCCTTCCCTTCACGTTCTCCTTGGATCCCCCTCTCTCACTCTCTCTCACCTTCACGCTCTCCTTGGCCCCCTTCCCAGTCTTGGAGACACGCTTGTTGGCAAGATACCTGGGTGATTAGGGGTGTAGAGGGAGAAAGACAGGATACGAATATGCAAATTCAATACTCACCCATACACATATGAGAGAGACTAGGTATATACACTTCAAATACATACATATACTAAATGCATATGTACAAATATACATACCTTGCTGCATATCCGACTTCAGCCTGTGTCTCGTAGTCTCTGCCTCTGTCACTCTCCCTCCCACTCAGGGGGCCACTGCTGGAGGATTCTCTGACGTTAACATACAGTAGGAGACAGGCCTGTACTATATATATGCATAGTACTTTAGAGAGAGAGAGAGATTCCTCCCACTCAGGGGGCCACTGCTCGAGGACTCCCTGATGTTATATATATATATATATATAGAGAGAGAGAGAGAGAGAGGGTGGATACAAAGTACCCACAGACAAAAATTGGGAAGAGAGACACTCAAAAATACCTGGACAGAGAGCGCTTGAGTTCCACTGGAGGAGGGCTGTACCTGAAGTAAGACACAATAGTCGAGAGAAAGAGAGAGAGACAGACAGAGAGAAAAAGAGAGATTACAGCTAAGAAACTGAGCACCTGATGTGTTGGTATGCAGGTCCAGTCTCTCTGTTGACAAAGGGTCTCTCCCTCTCTCTCTCTCTCTCCCGGAGCAAGGCAGCACTGACTCTCTCCATGTCAGCCTGGGAGTGAGTCATATACATATATACTCCATATATATATACACATATATATGGAGAGACAAATATATACGTGTCATTAGAATAATGCAAAATAGTTACAATCATATTAGATGTTGTAAACCTAGCTCAATGTGCAAATACGTAGTATGGGTGTACAAAACACTAACCTGAGAGACGAGGGTCCCACCAAGGTCCACTCCTTCCACGTCTCTCTCTCTCTCATCCTTCTCTGGCTCAGCCACAATCTCTGACTCTCTATCTCCCTCATCATCAGTCTCTCTCTCCCCCTCCGCATCACTCTCTCTCTCCCCCTCCGCATCACTCTCTCCCTCTACACCCTTATCACAGGACTCATCATTGACGCCAGAGACATCAAGAAGAGACTCAGGCTCGAGACGCTCAGGGAGTGGTGAGCTCAGACTGACCTCTACACCCTTAACAGGGGAGTCTACACCCTCATTGTGGGAGATCTCTGCACCCTTAATGGGAGAGGGAGAGTACATCACTCCCTCGGCCACTGGGGAGGGTGATCTCTCTCTTTCTCTCTCCTCCCCACTCTCACTGTCAGAGTGCATATCAGGCTCGCTGTCTCCCTCTCTCTCCTCATCCCCCTCGCTCACTGAGTGCGAGAGAGAGAGAGAGGGAGAGCCGCGGAGAGAGAGAGGGGGGGAGACGGGGCTCACAGGCTTCCGTGCCTGAGATTAGGACATGCAACATTATGCTCGTTCTCAAGTGGAGAGGTATATGAAGGTGTTACGGATTGCAAGTGCACAGAGAGTAGAATAGTACATAAATACCTGAGACATAGCCAGTGGCTGGGAATATGTATATAATTATATACATATGGGATGTATACATATGTGTCTGTATATAATGTATATAATATATATAATGTACATAATGCATATAAGTATATGTATACCTGAGACATAGCCAGCGGTTGAGGTCCCCTGGAGGAGGTGGAGTACACAACCTGGGGGTGAGGGTGATAGGAAGAGAGACAGAGAGAGAGAGAGATGAATGGAGGTGGAGTACACAACCTGTTTGTAAGGTTCATAGGAAGAGAGAGAGAGAGAGAGTAGAGGGGGTGAGGTACAGAGAGGCATAAATGAGAGCATTATCGTGATAAATATGATAATATGAAAGTATATACATAATACTGGCGGGTATGGCAGGGCTATATGTATGAGAAAACGACATTAACTCTATGGAAACAATGCTCTTCTGAATGCATACCTCTATCTCGTGGAGAGCCTCTGGCTCTGATGCCTCGGAGGAGTACAGGGAGAGAGAGGCTGATGGTAAGAGAGGAACACACTATTACGTAAATAGAGAGAGACACACACAGAGAGAGAGAGAGAGAGACACTGGTTCTGATGCCTCTGAGGAGTAGATGGAGAGGGAGACTGATGGTGAGAGAGAGAGCGAGAGAGAGATAGAGAAATAGGCTGATGGCGAAACATCATATATACATATGATAGGAAGCTAAGAGGGGGGGGGGGGGTTAACTAAACACAAGTGTGCACATAGTATACCTTCTACCTCTGCCTCCTGATACTCCACTCTGTCTCTCTCTCTCTCTCTCTGTCGCTCTTGAGCATACATTAATTAATATATATATATATGTGTGTGTGTGTGTTAGGTAGGGTGGCTTACCTTCTGCCTCTGCCTCGTGGTGGGCCTCATCCACATAGTCCTCTCTCTCTCCCTCTCCCTCCATCTCACCCTCCCTCATACATGGAGACACTGAGGGAGAGAGAGACCCCTCCTCTCCATCTGTGAGACATGACTCTGAGAGGTGGCGGTACAGGCCATACTCTCTCTCTCTCTCTCCCTCCTCGTCCTCGGCCCCTAAGTCACCACTGGTAGCGTGGGAGAGAGATGCCTAGAGGTTATATAATACGTTATGAGAGAGAGAGAGAGAATGAATGACCAACCCTGGTAGCGTGGCAGAGAGATGCCTAGATGTTAGCTGGATAGCATACAGGGACATGGTAAGAGAGACAGAGAGAGAAAGAGATAGCAACCTGGGTGAGGGGTGTGTCCATCTCATGTACTGTCTCTGCCTCTGCCTCAGCGACATGGATGGCGGAGAGAGGCTCTGGGGTAAGTATATATGTGTGTGTGTGTGCACAGAGAGATGTATACCAATGATATATACCTGGTGCAATTGACGCCGAGTGAGACAGGGTGGGTGTCACCCACACAGCACCAGTCTCGGCCCTCTCCTCCTCTCTCTCTCTCTCAGTGTGGGTCTCTGGCATGTAAGTAATATATACACATAACACATATATATGAAGACATAGAACAATACAAGAGAAATGTTTATTAATGTACTATATATACTATAATATAGTACATGCTCAAATTACAGTCTCTCTCTCAGTGTGGGTCTCTGGCATGTAAGATCAAGGTCCATAACATACCCCCATATACGGCGCAATACCTGTGCATGTACATATAAACAGTGTAACTACACAAATATAATTATGAGTATATGTGAATAGGAAATACCTGGGCTGTTCGATGCCGACCTCATGACAGTGGGTGTGTTAGGCTGGCTGTCTCTCTCTCCCTCTACACCCTCAATCGCCATTGGGTAGGGGGAGGGAGACGGAGAGGGGGAGGGAGAGGGAGAGGGTGAGGGTGGTAGGGGGTCCTCACTGACATCTATCTCTCTCTCTCTCTCTCTTGGCTCCTCTTCCTCACTGCTACTGTCAGGAAGGATATCCAGACGCATACCAGGTCCTTGCTCCTCCTCCTCGATGGTAGAGGTCATGCCCACACACTCATCCTCTCTCTTTCCCTCAGAGATCTCTGGGACTACCCCCTCATTCTTCTCTCTCTCTCCCCCCTCCTCACTCTCATCTGCGTATCCCATCATCATGTCAATGTCATCAAGGTCCTCAAGGTCCATTCCTACAATGAGAATAACATATACATATACACACACACATATATATATATATATAGTATTATAATATATACGTATATATATGAGTATCCCATCATCATGTCAATGTCATCAAGGTCCTCAAGGTCCATGCCTAGTGTGAGGTATATTATACTTGTATATATATATATATGAATAAATACTACTAACGTAAATACATGAATATAGAATATACTATAGAAATATGTATATAGTAGTATCCCATCATCATGTCAATGTCTTCGAGTCCATTCCTACAATGAGAATACCACATACGTACACACACACACACAAATATATATATATATATAGTATAATATACTATTGAATATGGATATATGAGTATCCCATCATCAAGTCAATGTCATCCAGGTCCTCAAGGTCCATGCCTAGGATGAGATGAGATGTATATACACGAGTATATATATACATACCTAAGATAAGAAGAGAATATAAAGCCATGATAATACTATATACGTAAATATGAGTATCCCATCATCATGTCAATGTCATCAAGATGACCTCGAGGTCCATGCCTACAATGAGATATAATAACAGACCTACCACTACTAATATAGAAACACTTCTACCATTACATATGTTACTCGTATTCAATACATATATATATAATGACACCTTCTTTTAGGAGTATAAATTTACCTAAGGCACCGCCACTCTCATCCTCTTCCTCTCCCCCTGCCTCTGCATCATCGAGTGGCATGTCCATACCCATGCCTAGGGTGAGTGCACTCATGTTTCATACATGTATACATATACTAGTATGAGGTAAATGAAACAACAATGGAGTGGCATGCTCACATACCTAAAGTAAGGGTATAAACTGATTGCTGAATAGTATATATATATATACCAGTGTAGTAAAGTGGCATGTCCATGCCCATGTCCATACCTAGGGTGAGTGTACTCACTGAAGAATCAGTAACGAATTTCAATATAAATGTAACGAATTTCAATATAAATGTAACGTAACACTGCAGGGGAAATATACACAATAATATAATTGCCTACATGTACTATCAACATGCATACTCACCCATGCCCATGCCCTCTGACTCTGACTCATCGGAGGAACACTATATAAAAACATACTGCTATATAGTACAAATATTACTGAATACATAGGTTAATATGTATGCATATACACATACTCACCCATGCCCATGCCCTCTGACTCTGACTCATCCGAAAGGGGCACATCTAGAGGGCCCTGGAATGAGAGAGAGAGAGAGAGAGAGAGAGAGAGAGAGAGAGAGGAGACATACACAGAGGAGTGATAAGTCGAGAAGGCATACATATATATACATACCTCCTGCAGCATTGAGCCCATGTCCAAATGATGGGGGGCAGTCTGGGGTGGGGAGAGAGAGAACAAAAGAATATACATTGGGGGTAGTATATGGTGTGTCACATATGAACATAGAGAGAGAGAAAATGAGAGAGAGATTATGTCTGAGGAAACAGACACGATGGTAAATACTATAATTAATACAATATATAGGATATATACTGTACACTGTACATACCTCCCTGGAGACCTCCTGGAGACTGAGCATATCAGCTTGGGACATGGGTTCCTAGTAATTAGAGAGAGAGAGAGAGAGAGAGAGAGAGAGAGAGATCTGCCTGGGACATGGGTTCCTAATAATTAGATAAAGGGGGGGGGGGTAGGAATGTGCGCCTGCCATCTAGTACGAAGCTGGGCTGAATAGAGGAGCAGTATATACATAGGTATATATATATATATACTAATACCAGCTCCTTGGGGTGTGACACTGGGCTGAGTTCATTTATCTATCTCTCTCTATATATATATGCATATATATATATATAAAAATCAAATATATACATTTATATACCTGCACCATGGGGTGTGACACTGGGCTGAGTTCATTTCTCTCTCTCTCTCTCTATATATATGCATATATATATACATATCTATACACTTATATACATGCACCATGGGATGTGACACTGGGCTGAGTTCCTTTCTTTCTTTCTCTCTCTCTCTCTCTCTCTCTCTCTCTCTCTTTCTCTCTTTCTCTCTATATATATATATACTTACATACCTGCACTATGGGATGTGACACTGGGCTGAGTTCCTTTCTCTCTCTCTCTCTCAATATAGATACATGCATATATATATATATATATATATCAATACATACACTTACATACCTGCACCATGGGGTGTGACACTGGGCTGCCTGGGTCATCTGTCTTACAGGACCTAGAGGGTAAGAGAGATATATAGACATATACATATTTATAGAGAGAGAGAGAGAGAGAGAGATACTGGGCTGCCTGGGTCATCTGTATTACAGGACCTGGTGGATAAGAGAGCATAAGAGAGGAGTATAGAGTGCAGAGATACAGAGAGAGAGAGATTAGAGGTTGATTTGAGGGGGTAGGGAGAAAGAGAGAGAGAGAGAGAGAGAGAGAGAGAGAGAGAGAGAGAGAGAGA
>BDIP01001160.1:0-11913 GCA_003568945.1 Kipferlia bialata
GGATCCGGTATATTTAGGAGACATAGGAAAGTTTCCGGGTTTTACCATGCCTGCTGCAGCATGTCACGTCCTTTTGGAGCTTCTGACACCATAATCATCCGAACTCTCCTGTAGAATGGCTTTGTGCAGCATGCCCTGGAGTGGTAGGCGAGGGCCACCGCCTGGGACCAGAGGGTCACGTATCCCAGGAAGGCCACAACCTGGGGGGTAGCGATACAAATATAGTGTGGGTACTTCACACAGAGAGAGGGGGGGGGGGTATGTACCTGGATGGGGAACGTGCAGTCTGCGTCTGACCTGTCGATCAGCCAGTGGGCAGCAGCCTCGACAGCCTATTATCAGGGGTGAAGATGGATATAAACATATATATCTATATAGCATACATATCTATATTAATAGACATAGATAGCACAGTGGGCAGCAGCCTCCACAGCCTGGATGGTGAGGAGACACACATACAGAGAGCGAGAGACGCATATACTATATATAGAGGAGGAGGGGGAGAGAGAGAGCCCTACCTGCATGTTGACCGTGGCCACCCTGAAGAGGAACATGGTGACACTGCGCTCATTGATGCCGAGCCTAGACAGTTAGAGAGAGAGGGGGGAGAGGGCGAGAGAGAGAGAGAATGATCCACAGCAGCTCAAGGGGGGGGGGGAGGGGGTGAAACCAAACACACCTCCAACTTGACACAGTGTGTCAAGTTGACACACACGCACCACTCTAAGCGCCGATATAGCAATATAATATATAGGTATAACCTACCTGGACTCTGTGGTATGCTCAAGAGAGATAGTGTCGTGACCCGGTCAATGAGTGTCAACTTGTCAAAAAATCCACACCGTTACATGTAACGTGTTTCAATACCTAACAAGATCGGACGCAGCACCCACGAACCCAATTGCAGCGGTAGCAGCAGAGACCTGGTTGTGAGGGTTAGCCGGGGGGGGGGTGAGAATGCGTGGATTGGCTACAGTGAAAACTAATTCGTCCCCTAACACAAGAACTTCCTCTTGCTGGGTTCAAATGCAAAAAAGAACACCAATAGTGGCCACTCTCTCAATCACACTGTGAGATTATCCGCACCTTGAAGTTGTGGCACATCTCTCTCCTCTATAGAGAGGTTGCATCAGTGCGGACCAATGACATATGACACATGACAAGCGAAAGTGAAGTGAGGGTGGTATTGTTGACATCCTCGAGTCATCCCATGTCACTATGTTAACAGTGCCCAAATATCCACGATTGAATGGACTGTTCTTGTAAGAATAGGTGATACATAGCTCAAATGTATGGAGTAACAAGGTTGTCACACATATCCAGTATCTATTGAAATGTGTCTGTAAAGACACAGTAAAGCTCAATACCCAGTAAGTGATCCAAATAGTCCTTGCATATCAGAGACACGCAAATACCAAATGTCACCGTCTCACTGGGAAAAGAACACTGGGGCACAACCCGCCCCATCCTACCCCCCACCAGGCTCTCTTCCTCTCAAGGCAAGGACACTCATCTCCAAGACACAGTAGCTCATTAGGCGAAGCGGAACACGTATCTCAGTGCCACAGCAGACTGGTCTCTGAACCGCACTCCCTGTCCACCCCTAGTGCTCTGACCCCTAGACATGTCTGCATAGTGCATCAGTACCACAGACGTCTCACCCTGCGGCTCGGGAAGGGTGCTGGCCTTAGTCTTGCCGCCCCTCTTCCTCCCCTTCCCATTGCTCTTCCCCTTCCCCTTCCCCTTTCTTACGCGGTCAGGGGGAGTGACGCTGAACTCCATGGCCTGCATATCTGTGAGGGAGGAGTACTCCACAGAGGCACCCCCCTTAGAGAGCACAGCCTGGAGGGCATCCTCCTGCACCTCAGACCACACGGCAGTGAGGGCACCGGCACCCACACCCTGAGCAAGTGCAGTGTAGCGAGGGTGAGTCAGCAGGTGCAGGGAGTGTACCGGAGTACCACCAGACTTGCAGAGGTCAACAAACTCCCCAGCCTCAGGGTGCTGTAAGCTCGCCTTCTGGGCCTTGGCCAGAGTGTACTGGCTTGTCACCATCTCATGGTACTCATCCCTAGAGAGAGCCCTCCCTCCGCATCCCACACCAGCTAAGGCAGCCACCTGGGCAGCCTCCTGTCTAAGCAGCACCTGCCGGGTTCTCTCCCCAATGGCCTTCTGTCTCTCAGCCTGTGCTATGCGCCGTCTCTCCAGGGCCTCGGCCTCTCTCCTCGCCACTGCGGCTCTCTGCGCCATGGTCCTTCTCTGTCTCCTGTCCTCCTCCGTGACAGTCTCCTTGTGCTGGAGTGAGAGTATATCATGGAGCGTGTTAAAAACTAGTATAACACTACATGCCAAAGACCTTGACATAGAGTGAGAGAAGAGCAAGTACGAACACAATACTACAACACTACTACATGTCAAGTACCTTGACCATCTCTCCCCCAGGCCATGCTGAGTTGACACTCCCATCGATGTCACTGGCCACAGTGTTGCCCTCTGTCAGAGAGTGGCCCATGCCCCCTAGGGTACCAAAGCAATTGGGGCACACGGTCTGCACGGTGGCCCCTCCGCAGTCTCCGATGTAGTACAGGTACCCGCAGTCGTGCTTGTACCAGTGGCCAGCCTGGGCGTTGGAGCCACCTGACGTCAGAAACTACCGGGTAGAGAGTTACTCATTATGAAGGCCAAGATACGTACCCATGGCATTTCCAATCTCCTTCTTCTCTCTCTCTGTGAGCTCTGTCACCACTGCCTCCTCCTCTTCTACCTCAGAGGTAGGCTGGGCTGCAGCCTCGGCGAGAGCGGCCTTGATCTCGTTGTTACGGCTGATGACCTCTGCAGGTTAGGATAGATCTGGTGCATACTGTGAACTATATGTGCCATTCAGCACTCACCTCTGATGAGACGCTGGTACCGGGGGGCATTGGCGATGTTGAGAAGGGTCCTTGAGGTGAGGACAAGTCAAGATACAATACATCGGAAGAGAGTATTGAAGACAGAGATGAGGTTACCTGCAGCTGTCAGCTGGACAGGTGACTGTGACATTCATCTCCTCACTAGCCAGTATGTTGTCCTCCCTCACCCCCAGGGCCTGGTCGAGCTCCTCAACCATGAAGACATGTCGGCATGTGGGGATGTAGTAGAGCAGTTCCTCGGGGTACTCCTCACACTCCTCGAGGAGAGGGGTCATGGTGAGGAACGACACCTGTCCCTCATATGCTGCCTTGTTGTGAACTGGGCAGGGGGGGCAAGGCTCACCACACAGACCACGGCACCTAATGGTCAGAAAATGACGAATATATCATTGAACATAATGGAAACGGGATCCTGGAATGAATACCTGCACCCGCAGCCTGGTATGTTCTTCCCACACCGTCTCTCACACGGCTCTCTGTCACAGTCCTCGTGACACCGCTTACCACAGGAGGAGTGCTCGCAGTGGAGGGTACAGGGTTCCTAGATATGAGGGGAGAGTGGGGACACGTACACTGAATACTAGAGAGTATTAGAGTGAACACTATCAACATACATCGCAGGGAGGACAGTCCCTACTGCACGGCGCAGGACAGGCCCCATGAGAGCATGTACTGAGCTCACACTCTGCGTTGCAGTGACACTCTCCATCATGCCCACACTGCCCACCACAAATGTGACCACACCCCAGCACCCTGAAGTGGCGCTTGTCACACACCGAGTGGTGTCCCGACTGTGTGCACTGGCCACACTTGGATGTGCATGTGTGGCCGCACTGCAGAGTGGCCGCACAGTCATTCACGCACACAGCAGCAGGGCCATGTACACAGAGAAGGTCACACTGCTGGGAGAAGGGTCTGTCACAGGTAGGACACAGAGAGGGCACCACCACAGTGCACTTGCCCTGGGAGCAGAGCCCCTCGTGGCCACAGGGTAGGGCACAGGGGTGGCCACACTCTAGGGCCTTCTCACAGCGTGAGTGGCAGACAGGGGGGGAGTCGAGGTCCCTTGCCTTCCAGCACTGTACATTGGCAGTGTGGCCACAAGGGAAGGGGTATGCCACATGCTCTGTGCACTTGCGGCATGCCTTGTCAGCCTGACAGGTACTGCACACACCCTTGCACCTATGCCCACTTGCACACACCTTGGTGCACCTGTCCTTGCACGAGAACCCACCCTCTAGAGTGTGGTCACCGCCGTGACAGGCCAGGGGGCAGGTGTGGCCACATAGGAGCCGCTGCCCGCAGCGCATGTCGCACCCTCCCAGACACCATCCACTACCTGGGTCCAGTTGGTCCGGGGAGGAGTACTGCAGGGCGGTCCCGTGAGTGGGGCAGCCTAGGTGGATGGAGGGGCCATAGCCAACAAGGGGGGAGGGGCTCTCCCTGAAGTACTCATGTACTAGTCTCCACTCAGGACTGGCTGCCTCAGGCCCGTACAGCTGGTTGTGGCCACAGACGATCATGACCTCCTGAGGGTAAGGGATAAGGAAATAGCAGCAGCAATATTTAGATACATACAGTACCTTGGCGCGAGAGAGGGTGACCAGCGCTCTGTTTGCCAGCTTTGTGAACCCCATCTTCTGGGATCTAGTGAGTGACACCAGGATGACCTTGTTCTCCTGTCCCTGATAGTCGTCGAGACACACCACACTCACATCGGAGAGCTGGGTCCTGGGGACACGCAGGACGTGTCTGGACGGGGTCCTCTTCTCAACCTAGCATTAGGAGAGGACTGATGAATATAGTACCGTACAATACACCCTACCTTGGCGATACGTGCCCCGAGAGAGTCGATCGTCTCCCTGATCTTGAACATCTGGCCCTTGTAGAGGGATATGATGGTGATGTCTTTGGGTGTGAATCCATTGTTGCACAAGAGGGGGAGCAGGTTCACGAGCATGTTGGCCTGTAGGGTGAGATGACACATATAACAGCACTATATACAGTCTGCTTCATACTGTACCTCATACTCGTTGGTGTAGGACCTGCTGGTCCCCTGTCCGCTAGTCTCAGAGTGACTGTGCTGCAGGAAGAACAGGGGCTTCTGCAGAGTGGGGTAGGCCCCTGTGATAAGGGATGCAGGCGCCCCCGTCTCCAGACCCTGGTTGAAGGCATGGTTGATGAGGCCACAGATCTCAGGGCGCATTCTACGCTGCGTGGAGAGCTAGTGTTAGCATTAACATTGAATGGCAATTTACACAAATGTTCTCCTACCTGCACTCTCTGGAGACCCATCTTGGTGAGCCTCTCGAACATGGACCAGTCGAAGTTGGTGGGGTCGCCCTGCACGGCGTACTCAACCTTGGGCCGCAGCTGCTGCTCATCGCTGGAGTTAGGAAGTGGAAGTGGAATGTTACTGCACATCACTACATACGAATGGGTCGACTCGCAGTGTTCGTACCCGATGAGGATGATATGCTTGAGTGACTTGCACATGCATGCCAACAGCTGGCTCTCAGTCAGCTCTCCTGCCTCCTAGAATGAGTCCCAACATGCAACAAATCTGCCGATATCAAAGAGATCTGGGCTTGCATCTACCCACCTCTACCAACATGACACTTGGCTGCAGCCCCTGTAGCAGGTGCAGGTACCGGGCAGCGGCCGTGGATGTGAATGCAATGATGGGGATGCGGCTCTGCTGGAGTCCCTAAGGGTGAGACCCCTTGTACTTAAAGACATAAAGAGAGTGACTATCACAACTACCACATATAGGGCAGAGAGAAAGAGAGTGATTGATTGTGAGAGTACCTGCTCTAGCCCCTTGTCCTGCTCCAGTCTCAGCTGGTCCACGGCACGCTGCAGGGACTTGATCAGAGTCAGGACACTGCCGTCGTCGCCTACAGTGAGATGATGAGATATCGAGGACAAATTTCGCAAGCTACTTTCGTACCTATAGTCAGCCCGCCCTGTGCCTCTTGGCCCTCCCTGGTGTGGCGCAGAGACATCAGCATCCACTGCTGGACCTGACGTCAGAGAGTGGTGTTACATGAAACATACCTCGTATTTCCTTGGCAACAGAAACAATATTTACCTCCCGTGGTGACAGGGCCCAAGGCTTCTCAGGCAGCTTGTTGGCGCCGAGGGTCTCCTTGGCCTGGGGCTGCCCCTCCCTCTGGACATCTCTGTGGTACTGCATGTCGACATAGACGGCATCCTCGGAGGACTCACTGGACTCAGACCCCTCCTCGTCACTCTCAGTGTACTCGTCCCCATCCCTCTCTCTCTCTCTCTCTCTGTGGCCGTGGCCCTCCCTCTCCGCCACAGTGTAACTGGGCACAGAGGATAGGCCTATCCCAGCAATGCGAGCCTCTAGTACACTCACTCCCATGTCATCTGTTGACTGTGCACCACCATGGGTACTGAGTGCATCAAACCGGTTGCTCTGGGTGACCTCTCTCTCACTGTAGCGCTGCTTGAGGTCTCTCTGGAGATCAGATATACTGAAGTCCTATATACGATGGACCAGCCATATAGTCCTATACACAATGGTTCACTTCAGAGTCTACAAGAGTATACCTCAGTGTTGGCGAGGATCCTGCTGTAGGAGTT
Source organism: Kipferlia bialata (assembly GCA_003568945.1). Taxonomy (NCBI): domain Eukaryota; phylum Fornicata; genus Kipferlia; species Kipferlia bialata. Next base: position 6,522 of record BDIP01001160.1, read on the forward strand.
GTCCCCTGCCACCCAGCGGTAGAGGAGGGCCTGGTTACGGTCCACCTATACGTAAGACAGGTACACATATAGGTACACCTAATGTATGAATAGTATTCTATATACCATTGGCACAGGCACGTACCCTTCTCAGCATCTCTGTGAACTCATCCTGGCTGTCCAGCAGGTGGCAGAGCCTCCACACACTCTGGAGCAGATCCATCTCAGGCAGACCCGGCACGGTGGGGAGCCGCTGGAAGACCTGACTGTGAGATATCTGATACAATACACAGGCAATAACGAAATACCACCCACCTTGCGGTTGTTGCGGTTGGGATCCAGCCTCTCCTTGGGCAGACGCACTGTGCGCTGGGCGCTGAGGAACTGTAGCCTGAAGGTGAGACGGCCATAGCGCCATACAATCACGCGCCAAACTGCAATAGTCTGGTTGTTTCGCACCTGCCGCCGTGTCCGTCCACCATGAACTCCAGGTACTCGTTGCACAGTGACATGAACTGCCTCTGCAGCTGGTGTTAGGGACCATATAGATAAACAAACCCACACACTATATACATTGCAAAGCAGTCACACCTGACCGAGAATTTTGAAGTTACTATATATCATATATAATAGACTCACACCATGCCTGAGGGGGAATCTTCTTGAAGGGTGTCTGGCCAGTCACAATGTGCTCTAGGGTCTGCTCCAGACGGCTGAACACAATGAGGGTGTTGGCAGCATCGCTGGCGACGTCATAGGTCTCCTCCTTGTGTCTGGATGAGAGATCGATAGGCCATCTACAGAAGAAGAGATGAGTGAGACAGAGAACCCGAAGACACAAGAGGAGATGTATACATACAATACAATGCAGTACGTTACCTGTAACCATCGTACACCCTGCCCTTGTTCCCCTGTCCCTGGGATATGCCCTTTCTCAGCTTGGTGAACTGACGGCCGAGGATGCGCTCGTCAGTGGTGCGGGGTCTAGGGAGTAAGACTATGTTCAAACAACAACACCAATGAGTTAGCTCAAGAGAGAAATACCTGCCGCCGATTCTGAGGATGCTCTTCTCGTCTGTGAACTCCAGTACACCCTCTAACAGGGTGTCGAGGGCCTGGAAGTGGGAATCAGTCTTGATACGGACAATTAAATAACAATATCAGAGCCGAGTAGACGATGTAAATGGCTTACCGTACCTGGTTGGTGTATGTCACAATGATGATGGGCCCATTGATGGCGTGGCTCTTGTGGGCTTTGAGGAGAATCTCCAGGATGAGTTTGGCAGTGTAGGACTTGCCTGAGGGTCAGGGGGTCACGCACATTGAGACTATATAGTAGTGGACAGGGAGAAAAACAAAAGTATATATACAGTAAGAAACCATTCTATCCGTCATACCTGTCCCTGGCCCCCCTCTGATGAGAGTCACTGCGTTGTTGTGGGTGTGTCTGATTCCAGCGAGCTGGGTGGGGTCGGCACGACATGTGTGGTCTCGAAGCATGGCCTTCACAGTGCCTGTGCCGTGGATGTCCATCTCTCCCTCCCACACCAGCCTCCTATCGCGTAGGAAGGGCGTGGCGATTGCCTGGCCTAGTCGATGGTACAGGACAGAGACGTCCACACTGTGCCCCCTGAGGTCAGCAATACAAAGGACCAATAAGAATAGGAAGGAAATACACATCTATAAAACTACACGATACCCCTTACCTGACCCACTGAGGGGGAGGCATCTCAGCATCCACTCCCGCTAGCACACCGCCAAAGGGGACTGAGTCAGCCTGCTTGGCCTTGAGGTTGGACATACACACACACACACACATATATATATATATATATATAAATATATATATAAATATACACTACCTTCAGGTTGGACACGATTGGCACATAGGCAGGGAGGAGGCGGTCTGAGAAGCCCAGTATCTCCACCTGGCCTCTGAGGACAGAGTCTAGGTCGGCACTGCTGAATGGGTACATGTCGGTCAGGACCTGCAGTGAGTGCATGTGATACAGGATATACATATCCGTAGTTATCAAACTTGCCCTCACCTCGACAATGAGTGTGTCCCACCCGTTCCTCTTGCTCTGGTGCTTGTGGCCATGGCCTCCCTTCCCATTCCTGTTGAAGCGGCGCTGCTTGGCTAGGACATCTCCAATCTGGCCTGGGGTGAGGGGGGATGATAAGCAGTGTGAACTGAGAGAGAGACCCATATTCTTACAAATATATATATACAAATATAGAACTTTACCTAGAGCCATGAGGGGGATAGCCGTGGCCCACTTGTCAGCAGACACGAGGAGGAGTCTGCGGATGAGACGTCAAGAAACATGCTGACAAAGTAATACCAAATATCTCAATAATGCTACTGGACAAGACCATAATACACTAAAACAGCTTGTCTCTGGTAAACAGGATTTAGTATACCTCCCATACTCAAGCATGGCTGGCATAGAGCGCTGGGGGTGGAGGAATGACACCCTGAGCTGGATCCTGCTCTGAGACTCGTCCCGCATCACACCCACAAACCGGGCATTGCTGACGGTGAGAACTCAGAAAGCAGAATAGGGAGAGTGGCAATGCATTAGAACAATGGGACTGAGACACCTCGTGAAATCCATGAGGCAGCATAGAGTGAATACATCAACCCGATCTATATGTACCATGAATATACAAGTATATCTTAATATACCCATGTACCTGATGTGCATGATGCCTATTTTCATATATCCTACCTGACGTATATGATTATATATATACACACACACATATATATATACATATATACATACTATACCTGATGTGCATGATGTCTCTGGGGTCCACCCTCTCATTCTTGAAGAATGCACGGGATACCTCACGAATGGGCAGGTTGAAGTTGTCCCTGAGGTAAGTATGGTATTGACAATGGCACTTATATATAGAAAATATGATACGTATAGCTAGTACTCGTATAGGAAGTATGAAGTTATCCCTGAGATAAGGAGAGTATTGACACATATACAAAAGCAAGGATGACAGTAAGGAGAAGTAGATATATCCCCTCAGACACGGATGTGACCAATACTAGTCCAACATTCTGTATAGACTATTATCTACACACAATATAGGTACCTCTCCAGTGCAGCGTATGTGTCAAGCTGTACGTCCACAGACACATAGCGGGGCTCCACCCTGGGAGCCTCCATTGCTCTCTCTCTCTCGAGGACATTGCCGAACCCCTTGAGGCTCTGGAATAAATGAAAGAGATCACAAGAGAGTCCCACAAGACACAGATAGAGTTTCATTATGAAACGGGGAGAGAATCAAACACATATTATATCAAGAGGGAGTGATACATACAAAGTGTACCTCCATTGTGTCTAGGGCATTGATCTGGTCTCTGGGGGTGCCTGAGTAGGCACCTAGTGTGAGACAGTATAATAGAGAATCCACTGACAAAGATAGACAGTAACAATAATTATCAGTAATACTATACACAGTCCGTACCTATCCCCCCTGCCACTCCCTGGTCAGCCACACGCTGCATCTGCTCCCTCTCCAGTGCCTGGCGCCTCGGGTCAGAGAGAGAAGGAGATATATAGCTGCTGCTGATATGCACTATATAGATACTCTCTCCAGTGCCTGGGGTCAGAGGGAGAGAGAAATATGTGTGAATGGATCTATATCTATATTTACATTCATCTATATACACATACCTCTCTGTCTCTGCCCTCAGACTAGTCAGTATGGTGCTGATGGTGGATGTGTAGGAGGGGGCACTGCGGATGGACAGCTCCAGGATGGCCTGGGGTCAGAACACACCACTGACACATAATATAGATAATATAGAAAGAATCGAAAAGAAGGATCATCTACACAGAGACCTGATGCACTTTGTCATACCTGGTCGATGGATATGTTTGCTCCACACAGCTCGATGGCCCTGTTGAGCAGCAGCACCACACTCTCCACATCCTTCTGGGGGAACTTGGACCTGGGGTCAGCACAAATAGTTATGGAATCGTATCCTTGCTAAGTCTGTGACGGAGGGAGAGAGAGAGAGAGAGAGAGACAGTACCTCCCGAGCAGGATGTCCTCGATGTAGTCTCTCTTGAACAGAGAGTGTGTCTCGGTGAGGCGGCGGAGCATGTTGGCTCCTGGAGATAAGGAGAGTAGGACTTGATGGATTGATGAGTAGAGAAGTATCTACCTAATCACCATATTCACCTCCTAAATATATATACAAAGACTACTCACCTATAGTCTCGTCAGGGCACCCCACAATGAGACTGCGGCGATCAGACCTGAAGTAAGGGTCAATCATTGACCGTCAAAGAATGGAGAGGGAGGACACTGAACCGTGTTGACAGAGAGAGAGAGAGAGAGAGAGAGTTGACACCAATGCCCAACCTCAGAATCTGACTCTTGCACAGACCCGCAGAGAATGCGATGTTGTCCACTAGCTTGGTGGCTAGGTCAGCTTGGTCAGGATAGTCAGAGGGCTGGGGTCAGGGAGAGAGAGAGAGAGAGAGAGAGAGGGTAGGGGAGGGGGCACGACAGAATGCATATACTGCAGGGAAGACGCACCCTGAGCCTTGCGTACTGGAACACTGTCTCGATGTCTCTGTCAGATATGCGGGTGGGCTGGAACCCCTGACTCTTGCGACCCCTGCCTAACATGAGTAAATATAGACATAGTAACTTGGATTGGATTGACACATGTACTACAAATGGCACACAATACCTCCTGATCCCCGGCCTCCACGCCGGTGGTTCCCTCCCTGGTTCCCCCTCTGTGAGTGTCCCCCCTGCTGCCCGCCGTGGCCTCTCCTCCCACCCCCACCCCCTGACCCCTTCTCCTCACCCTTGCCCTTCCTGTTGCGGCCTCTCCCACCCCTGGACCCGCCTCCACCTCCTCCACCGCCTCCACCATCATCCTTCCCCTTCCCTTGACCCTTGTTCCCTTGGCCTCTCCCCCGTCTCTGCTGTGTCATCACTCAATGGATGACAGGACTGAGTAGAGAGAGAGTATTCGTCAGGCCTCTTTTGATCTATGGTGTTTCTGTCTTAAACCCTCATACACTGAGTCATAGTACTTGGCCGTGACACTGCAAGTGAAACAGCATACAACTCACTCAGATTCTCCTGTCAATCTATTCACACACGGACACACAGATCAACACGGACTCTGAAACAAGAAACAAGACACACAAAACTTCAAAGCTTGGCAAAGCCTGACAACTGTGAAACAACCATGCACCACGAGAACACTCTTAGTATGAACAACATCAGTCTCACCCCTGCATAGCAATTTCCCCCTGGGCCTGCTGTCTGAGGAGGTTCTGCTGCTCCAGCACCTCAGAGGTCCACCTGGCCGTAAGAGAGATAGGGGGGGGGGGGGGGAGAGAGAGAGAGAGAGATACTGTACCTCTTG
>BDIP01001161.1:1776-11909 GCA_003568945.1 Kipferlia bialata
AAGGACTGGCCATGGACAGTCTCAGTGTCTAGGGTATAAGGGGTGTAGAGAGAGAGAGAGACATATATATTTCCTACCTGGGTACTGGTATGGCTCATCGGCCAGGATGTGTGGGTAGTGGGGGACAGAGTGCATGATGAAGACGCCTGGGGTTAGCGTATACATACACAATACAAATGAGTATGTATATATTGTACATATTATCAATGCTAGTTGGGGACAGAGTGCATGATGAAGACACCTGTTGGGTAAGAGACCATATATATACACACACATTATATATATATGTATGAGTGTATGTATACTATAAAAATACAATGCTAGTGGGGGACAGAGTGCATGATGAAGACGCCTGGAGGGTGAGGGAAGGTCAGAGAATACTTGCAAACACCAATGACACTACTCCACTCTCCGGATAATGCAGCGATAGTATGCAGTGTAGAGTGACAAGAATACCTGTGCGTGACTGGCTGTCCACTGCCACCATTCCCTTGGCATGGGCCCTGAGGGGTAAAAGGGTGTAGGGTAGGAGAGGGGGTCAGTGGAAGGAGAGAGAGAGGGAGAGGGAGAGGGAGAGACAGAAGTAAACATTCCCTTGGCATGTGTGCCCTGATGATTTAAGGGTGTAGAGAGAGAGAGAGAGAGAGAGATAGAGAGATAGAGGCAGAGCAGAATTACCCACCTGTATCCATCCGAGTCCTCCTTGCCTGGCTCTGCCTCTCTCTCTCTCTCTCTACACCCACATATATATATACATATATACATACACCCATACCTGTATCCATCCGAGTCCTCCTTGCCGGGCTCTGCGTCGTTGTAGTACCCAACCCCAACCTGGGCACTGCCGGACTGGGCGTCTGGGGGGATAAGGGCATATGGCATAGAGGGAGATATAGTATCACACACAGCGAGTAAGATACTCTGCCAAGAGATGGAGAGACCTGGTCACTGCCGGACTGGGCGTCTAGAGTGAGGGAGAGACACACCCAGAAATGTATATATATGTGTGTGAATGTATGTATGTATATACACAATAACACTGAGAGACCTGGTCACTGCCGGACTGGGCGTCTGGGGTAGGAGAGGGAGAGACACACAGACACAAAGAAGAAGAAGAAAGAGAGGAAGAGGATACTTCGGGAAAGAGAGAGAGAGAGAGAGAGAGAGCTTGTCACTGGTGGACTGGATGTCTGGGAGGTAAAGAGACTGGAGGGAGTATGGACTGTGTGAAGACAGGGAGGGAGTATCCTTCTGCAACGCCGTACCCTGTATCATCTTCATGGTGAGGGACACGGCACCCCTGTCAGTGTCCTGGGGGGGTGAGGGGGATGTATATATATATATGTGTGTGTGTGTGTGTGTGTGTAAATGTGATATGGAAGGAGACAAAGGGACACAGCACCCCTGTCAGTGTCCTGATGGGTAAGAGGGATGTATATATATAGGTATATGGGTATGGATATGAATATTGAGAGAGAAATAGAGAGAGGGATAGTAGTATAAACATATGTGGATAGTGGGTATATGCACCTTGAGTGTGCCACTGTGTATATATACCTTGAGTGTGCCCTCCGATGTCGTGAAGTGGTCCCTGTTGACAGAGTCTAGGTAGGCATAGCCATACCCGGCCTGGATGTCTGGGGGTGAGAGAGTAACATACATAGCGGGAGAGTACACTAGTGACAGTCATCTATAAATAGAGAGAGAGAGGAGGCATACCCAGCCTGGATGTCTGGGGCTAGATACATGGAGAGAGAGGGATGGAACACTTGTTACACTTGTTACTAACTATATATAGAGAGAGAGGGGGGAGGCATGGACAGCCTGGATGAGGGGAAGGGGGGGGGGGTAGTATACTGATACAAGATACAGAGAGAGAAAGAGAGAGAGTGGTACCCATCCTGAGTCCTGGATGTCTGGGGATGAGAGAATGGAGAGTGGAGGGATAGAGACAGAGACAGAGAACGGTATGCAGTGGGCGGGTGAGAGAGGAAGAGAAGCGGAGCAGTCGCTTAGAGAGGACTACATATAGGATATGTATATAGGATATGTATATATATATGTGTCAGTGATACCGGTACCGATACCGGTTTGTAGATGTACTTGGATCGGTATCATCACAGGTATGTAGCCACAAACACTATGCTGCATGCTATACACTCAGAGAGAGGCTGGTATATGTACCCCCCGGGCATGTATCGATACAGGATAAGAAATATGAAATCGGTACCGGTATCATCTGAGTATGAAATACACATGAGAACCTGGGTTGGCGATCCTTCTCTATAGATACATATATATCTTTCTCTGTCTATAGGCATATGACTAAATCCCTGGGTATACTTTGGGACCATTATGGTGTACATACACCTGAATAGCAAATCGGTACCGATACCGATACTGGTATCATATTGAGTACCTGGGTTTGCGTCGTCCTTCTCGGGTGCGTACTTGAGTGCAATCCACCAGTCCACAGGTGCACCAGACTCATTCAGACAGGACAGGCCTAGAGTGAGGGGGTTACTGACTGCCAACACATACACATATCACAAGCAATGGATGGGTGTAAGTGTCTTGATTGAGTACCACTCTTACTCACCAGAAGATGTGCTTCTGTAGCTAGGCCACCCTAGCACCCCTCCCACCAGTGCCACACACAGCAGCAGTCCCAAGACACGGGACATGGGTGGTCTATGTCTGAAGAGAAAGTGTGCACCAGATACCTATCGTTCCACACCGATCACACTCGACCCTTTACACAACTACTAATCCAATCAAAAAATCAGTGGGGGACGTTTATTGACCTTCGGGGTTCGTCAAGGCCGACCAGGCACAACTGAGATAGTGAGGTCCCACCTCACACACTCCATGAGTGAGCCCGTGACCTATCACCCCGATCACTTCCCACATTGAAATTGAAAGACACATGTCACTCACTCACTTGTTAAGCCACCATACCGCAAGCATGACACTCTGCCACCACAGCCATTGTGGGAACAGAACAACACTAAACAAAGAGCCACTGAAAGCAGTGAATATGTGAGGCTGTGGCTCCCTCCCAGTACAAGTCAATGCATTTGAACCGCATCACCCACTCCATACTCACTGTTGTATTACCTCACCTCCTACATATGTGTGTATATGTGGGTACACCCTCACTGCTCTGCATCGTATGCCACCAGGGTGGACCAGTGGGGGAACCAGAAGGGCATGGACTGGGGGGGTAAGGGTATAATGAATATATAAATATATATATAGAGAGAGAGAGAGAGAGTATGTAGGGGGAGAGAGAGAGAGAGGGTGGACCAGTGGGGGAACCAGAAGGGCATGGACTGGGTGTAAGGTACGTAGGGAGGGAGAAAGAGCGAGAGACTGAGTGGAAGGTGTTGAAGGTGATAGAATTAGAAAATAGAGTACCTCTGGGGATATGTCTGTCTGTTCCTCACCCTCTCCCTTGAGAGTGGCAGACAGGGCCTTGGACACAACCTAACAATGAGATGATACACTAATGTATACTAATATATGTATATAGCGAGAGAGACACAGACAGAAGGTGGCGTGAGAGTGGCAGACAGGGCCTTGGAGACAACCTAGACATGAGATGGTAAAAAGAAATACAAACACGGGGAGAGAGAGAGGTAGAGAGAGAAGTGGAAGAGAGGGCCTTGGACACAACCTAGACATGAGATGATATAGACATAGGGAGAGGGAGAGAGAAAGAGAGAGTATATATACCTTCTGAGTCCATCCACGAACATGCCATTGTATAAATACATATACACAGATACAGTACATATTGTGGACACACGGTACAGAGGATACCACACACCTTCTGCCCCCTGTTTGATAGATGCAGTCCATCCACAAACAGAGTGTGAAGAGAACGTGTTTGATCCTATAGACACAGTGAATAGTATACAAAGCATGTATAAATAGAGTATATACCTTCTGCCCCCTGTTGGAGAGGTGCAGTCCATCCACGAACAGTCCATTGTAGGAGTCAGGGGTCAGACCCTCCTGCTCTGCTGCAAAGGCCTGGGGTCAGTACATGGACCTTATAGTACTGGTACATATATCAGCATCAGTATCAGTATCCATGTGCCTCATATATATATATATATATATAGTCAGGGGTGAGGGCCTCCTGCTCTGCTGCAAAGGCCTGTGGTCAGTGTAAGTACCTTGTAGAGATGGACAAACCGGGTGCCCAACTCCTTGGCCACAGACCCACAGGCATCGACATAGTCCCCAGTCCTATAATAAGTAGGTGGATGTGAGTAGTATATCGATATATACATATATATATATATATATATCGATATACTACTATAAGTAGGTGGAGAGTTACTATATCTGACTATATAGGATACATACAGTATACAGAGAGTGTGAGAACGTACACATCTCTACCGTACGTATTCATGAATATATACCTCTCTGCCGTCATGTCGACTGACCGACAGTACATACTCTATGTATTATAGTTCATGCTTCTATACCACATTCACTCACTATGATACCTCTCTGCGGTTCTGTCTATACAGTATATATATAGTATACATTATCCATCATATCCATATATATATATATATATATATATATATATACTCATGTCTATACCTCTCTCGGGTTCTGTCTACTGGGTCGATGCTCCTTGGCTTGCAGAACTGGTCCTAGAGTAAAAGGGTGCCATATATGGAGAGTGGCTCGTATACATAAATACATTATCGTACATATGTATGTACTTGTATATGTATGTAGAGCATACCATGTATGTGGCGTCGTTGACTGGGGGTGGAGACATCAGGACAACTCTGTCAGAGGGGACACCGGCCTGGGGGTGAAAGTGGACATAGGGAGAGAGAGAGAGAGGAAAAGAAGGGGGTGACAGCCTAGTATGCATATATAGTATACCTCTGTGAAGTGTGCCACCATTGTCTTGAGTGTCTCGGTGTACACAGGGACAGGGACGTGCTGGACCTGGGGGGAGACACAGAAGAGAACCATGGGAAGAGAAAGAGAGAGAGAGAGAGAGAGAGAGAGTCAGAGGGAAGGGCTTCGACTTGGGTTTAGAGGAGATAGGGGGGAGTATAGATAGTACCACAGAGAGAATAGAAGTATGGTGAAGAAAGAGAGAGGGGGTCATACCTTGTTAGTCTCCAAGGCGGCATCGTTGGCACCGAACCAAATGATGACAACGCCATTCTGGAGATGAGAGAGAGGGGAGCAAGAGAGAGAGAGAGAGAGAGAGAACGGCAGGAGACAAAGCCATTCTGGAGATGAGGAAGGGGGGGGGGGGGGGGGGGGGGGTATGAGAGAGTGCTTCTACAACACATAACTATCTAACTAGGGAAATAGGTATAACACTCTCAGGATATACATCTATATACACATATACCATACCTCTCCTCCACCTCCTGACTGGTCAGTGCATGGGTCTCACCCACGTGCTCTGGGGTCCTCTCTCTCTCTCTCTCTCCCTCTCTCTCGGGAGACAGCATCACCTACACACGCTCAGTCACGCACACGCTCAGCCTTTCCTCCTAATACACTCAAGAGTGATACCCTAGCACTATATCGTGTAACCGGTACACTATATGTCCTCTAGAGTACTAGCAAGGCAGTGTATAGCAGAGGTAGGGTCTATGCCGAATTCACTATCCAGAAGCTACACCCCTTATTCAATCAATGAGTTTTTCCTCCGTACCCTTTTTAGGTTTTTGACTACGTCAAAACGCTTCGTCCTCAAGCGTCAGCACCTAAGTCTCTCTTCAGTGGGCTAGTGTAGAGGTCTGTGTCCTCTAGGAGATGTCCCGCCTCTTCAGCTACCGTCTGGAGACCAATGAGCGCCTGGATCTGCAGGAGAATGTGCTCCCGGCCAGAGGTTTTGGCCGTAGGAGGTGAGTGAATAATACTGGTACCGTACTATCAGAGTCGGTACCGTGTCTACTACATATCCATATCTTTGAAACTGGGTGTCAAGAGATACTATGAGTTAACTATACCGTGTGTGTGCGTATGTATGACGGGCTGCATGGGTTGTGTCTAGTATATGCATTGCATGTGAGCCACTATATTGGTTTCTACATACCGGTACCACTATATGTATCATTAACAGATCTAATACTTTGGAGATGTAGTAAGTCTCTATATCTCTTGCCGCCAGTCTTCCTCTCTTCCTCTCTCCCTCTGTGTTTCTGCTATACTCTGATTCTTCATGGATGAGAGGCCTCGGCAGTCAGTATAGAATGAATTATTGTATGTATTAATATCGCTCTAATATAGAGTAATATTAATACATGTATGTGTACTGGTGCCGGAATATAGTTTATCATTTTCCCCCCCCCCCCCCCCCCCCCTCATTCTTACCCCAGACCAACATTGGGTGCACAATCCTCAGCCTCTCTCTCTCTCTCCCTCCCGCTCTGCTCTTTCTCTCTCTCTCCCTAACTCTAGACCAACATTGGGTGCAACATCATCAAGGTTGTGATGCTGGTGGTGCTGGGCAATATCTCTCTCTCTCTCTCTCTCTCTATGTATGTATATATATACATATACCTAACCTCAGACCAACATTGGGTGTAACATCATCAAGGTTGTGATGCTGGTGGTGCTTGGGTGCTCGTACCCGGCCATGATGGCATGCAACGTGGCAGGTATACATTCATATTACTACACACATTGCAATAGTATGTATATGTAGTGTCTTCTCTATATACTATATACATATGTGTCTATAGGAGTAATGCTCGTGCCCTGCCATAATGACATGCATGTATTTCTGTGTTTCTGTACATGCGATTATTGTTGTACAGTATGTATTTGTATGTATATTGCTACTCCTACCATGACGTCACGTAGTATGGCAGGTATGGATGGATATGTGTATATATATTGTATTATTTGTAGTATATGCAGCTATACCCACTACCTTCATCCCATGCGTTGAGGGCATGACTGGCGACTGCGTATGTATTTATCAATGTATTGATTTATATGTATATCTATGTACTATCTATACTATACATACTGACCCCAGGTGTTGAGGGCGTGACTAATAACTTTGTATAAATCAATATATATATATATATGTAGATACCATAATATATATACCCACCCCAGGCGTTGAGGGTGTCACTGGCAAGCTCCGCGGCAGCAAGCGTTCCCTCGTCGTCATCTGCCTCTTCTCCCTGACCTACCTCGTGGCAGTCCTCGCCCCCTCCATCTCCTTTGTCATATCCCTCCTATCCGCCACAGCTGGCACCATGATATACTTTGTGCTGCCAGGCATAGTTGCCATCATGACCCCTGCCTCCCTCCCCCCTAGTGATGTATGCCTTGATATATATGATATGGTGGAGTGTGTGCCGGGTGAGGAGAGTGAGGGTGCATGTCCCTACAAGCCTAGGGCACACACATCATCTGTACTGGCTGTCATGAGTATGTTCACAGACGTGGATGTGGTCAGGTCTAATGCAGGTATAGTGTGTGTACATACATGTATATGTTTTTGTATATGTATAGTTCTATGGGTGTGTATATGTGTATATATACTTTTACTGAATATGTTCAAAGATGTGGTCAGATCTAATGCAGGTAGGGGTAATGCCTGTTATGCAGATATACATTTGGGTATAGATAGATAGACAGATGGATATATAGATATATGTGTGTTTACTACTTATGCCTTGGCAGCATCGGCGGTGTACTCCGTGAGCGTGCCCTGTCCCTATCATATATATATATATATATATATTTGTATATACCGTCATATACTATATATTGATATATGGCTATATACTAATTATCAGGCACCATCGGTGGCGTCCTCAGGGAGCGTGCCATGTCCCTATCAGATATATATATATATACAAATATTTATGAATACATATAAATATATATATATATGTATATACATATTGTATATACCTATACACTCATAGTATATGTCTAATTGTCTAACTGTCAGGCAGCATTGGTGGTGTCCTTAGAGAGCGTGCCATGTCTCTCTCCATTACTATTGTATATATATATATACGTATACACACGTAGTATACATGGTTGTATCTATACTAATCCCTAGGCAGTATTGGCGGTGTCCTCAGGGAGCGTGCCATGTCTCTCTCCTTCAGACCCCTCCACTCCAGTGTCAGGGCAGGGGACAGTGTGCAGCAGAGACGGAGAGCACAGACACTCACCCTGGCCACAGGCACTGCATCCAGGACAGTCAGGTATGAGGGTGTGTGTGTATGGGAATGCACCGTACTATATACATCAGTGGTATATGTGTGTATATGTACATGCAGTCTAACCCCTCTGGTCCTCCAGCATAGCCTCCATCTAGTGTATACTGATATACATATATCATATGTATATACACATATAACAAGTATATATGTAAGTACCCCCTTACCACTAGGTCATCGAGCATTGCGTCCATCTCAGAGTCCCCCTGGGACAGTGGCTCCAGAGGCAGGGCAGCAACCATCCACCTGGCACCCAAGGTATAGTATATAGTAATAGTATATAGTGTATAGTGATTGTATAGTAGATACTGACACTGCCACTGACCCCCCAGGCCCCCGAGGACAGTGACGCCACACACCCCGAGGGTGAGCACGTAGACAGTGACAGGTGGCAGGATGTTGATGTGGCTCATCCTGCTGTGGCTAGGCTGCTAGACAGGGCACTGGGGCCAGGGGCAGAGGGAGTGACGCTGGCAGGGAAGGATAGCGAGATTGAGATAGAGGAGGGCGGTGCACACGAGATCCCCCACCCCGAGGGAGAGGGAGAGGGAGAGGGAGAGACACATGCTGCTGAGGTTGTGCAAGAGATGGCCCCCCCCTCCTCCCCCAACCCAGTCAAGCAGGAGGTGGCTGAGACTGATACCAAGCCTCTCAAGAAGCCTCTCTCCAGCTACATCCTAGGCACCACCCTGGTCCTGTATGGCATAGCCAACAGCGCACTCAAGGTGAGGGCATTCCTATCCTGAGACGGAAAGGGGGCAGGACTCAGTTCAAATAGATACTTCATTATTATTGAAGTGACTCGTTTGTGTTGAGAGGTGTGTGTGTGTTGTATTGTTGAACAAACCAGTATACACTCCATTATTGTGGGCCATGAATACTACACTCTCTAATGATCACGAATCTCTATCTATTAGTGTGCTACTTCCATCACTCTCCCATGGCTGTGCCACTTCCAACATATATGCCAGATTGACATGTATCACTATTCACTTCCTTGGCACTACCACCGCACTAGGTGGAATAATGCCCCACCTCATGCCGTGGTGTGGGTACACCAGTGCAGGGTCTATGTAGTGTATGGTGTTGGGGCGTGCCATTACAGCCAAGGCAGGTGTGAACATGCCCAAGTCTCCCCCAAAGGTCTGGTCTGGTAGCACAGCAACCTCTCCTGATATGGTGTCATATAGACACCAGTGGTACATCGTGTTGAAGTGGGTGTCTGTGTATTTCTGCGTTACCAGCAGATAGTGGCCTAGAGACAGCAGGCAGACACCCAAGCGCCTATGAGGAGCCCTAGTCTTAGTCACTACCCACCCCTCTCTCGGGTTGAATGACACCAGACTCCCTCCGGTACTGAGCCCATACACTCTGCCCCCTATCACAGGCAATGGGACTGATGAGTTACAGAGGCGAGGGGTAGGGTGGGTGGACATGACCCATTCAGTAGGAGTGATCCCCGTATCCATACAGAGAGTGTCCAGTCTCCGGTTCCCAGCGATGACTCTATGGGACACTACCACATAGCATATTGCATCAAGAGCGAAGAAGACGTGGGTAGCAGCATCTCTCATATCTAGAGCTTCAGCGGGCCCAGTGGATACTACACCTCCCTCTTCGCTTGTGTCAAGTTGCCACGCTGCAACTACGTCGTCCTGGATGCTATACAGTACTCCTCCCACGCAACATATGAATCCAAAGCTACTTGGAACCTTTCTCATAGTACTACTGATCTCCAGCGTTCCATCCTCTAGCAACGTGTGGAAACGCAAGTTGCCCCACTCACGTTGCATAATGGTGTTGTGACCGATTTCAAGAGGCAATCAACTGAAGATAGACTCCTTGGTTGTAGAGTGGTGTACAAAGAGTGGGACGGTGCCTGACATG
>BDIP01001163.1:0-11905 GCA_003568945.1 Kipferlia bialata
AGGAGGAGGGGGGGGGGGGGGGGGGGGGGGGGGGGGGGGGGGGGGGGGGGGGGGAAGAGTCACATCGGATACCTGCTCAACCATATATGGAATAATGCTCTATGAATATATATATATATATAAAGAGAGAGAGAGTAAGCCAACCTGCTCATCTCGATATGGTAAATTTATACACGTACATATACCATATCCACATAGAGAGAAATATATACCAGATAGAGAGAGAGATATATAGGTACTATACCTGCTCATCTCGATATGGTTCATGCCCATACCGTCACTGATGAACAGGACAAGGTTGTTCTGGGAAGGTTCAGTTCCTTCCGCGCACAAACACATCCCTAGACACACCAGCATCAGGCAGACCCACATACGCAACACACCCCGTAGGCCGGCACCCATGAGGCTTATATGTGCAACCTTAGAGATTGAGTGTTGGAAAGTACAATGGAAATGTGTCATTGCTACACCCTCAAGGGCAATTCAATATACAAGTTACTTGAAGACTTTCACCCTGAAGACAAGTTGAAGCAACCAAGTGGCCAATCCCTTCGTGGAACCAATAAGGCGTCGTTCAACCACTCTTCCAATTACCCCTATGTGGCCCTATCACATGAGAGTGTCAGATATGTGATGATATGTAGAATGGTTTTTACTTTCCTTTCTCTCCCGGTACAACAGGATGTGCAAGTAAGTATATTCAGACTTCTACACACAGCACTCTTCCCACAACAGAATGTGTAGGGTTGACTAGACTTAGATAATAAACACTATATATATGTATCTTTGGCAGAGAATGCCACTCAACTAGGACAAGTACTACTAACTCAACATAGATGCACTCTGAAATTCCGATGAATCAGAGACTCTGATTCAGAGTCGCTCTTCAGAGTGTGAAGAGCGACACCTTACTGCACTCTCCCCTTCTGATTACGAGTAGCGTGTCAGTGCTGATCATACATGCACACACAGCTCCTGATTCCTCAGCCTCCAGTGGGGCAATGTTTAGAATATCCCCAGATACAGAATCATACATACTCACAGTCGTCTGTCCACTCCTACAGTCCCCTCCAAACACCATCACCCTTCCACCGAGAGCAGTATCAGTATCAGTATCATCACTGATGCCGATACCGACAGCAGCCAGTGTGTTCCTATATGAACCTACCCCGCCACTCACAGGTACTTCCAGCTTGTGGAACCCTATAGGATCACGGAGAGAGAGGCCCGCCATCCTTCCCCCTGACACTACAAGAATGGTACCGCCCGTGACAACGGTCGAGACTGACAGCGGATAGAAACGGAACCCGCCAAGACAAGGTGTGTGAACCTCTCTCCAGGTCTCAGTCTCAGGGTCCAGAATGTGGCAGGTAGACTCCACCTCTTCTACCTCCTTTTTCAGCTTGGGGTCCTCAAGAGAGTGATATGGCAGGCGGCAGCCCCCCAACAGGATTAGCTTGCCCTCAACGCATGCTAGGCTGGGGTCCGAGCGTCTGAGCGTCTGAGCGTCTGAGCGAGGTGCGGGCATACTGTCATTGTCACATACTTGCACCCACTGAGGAGACTCAGGGCAGAGAGTATAGCGGAAGAGGGCTGTGGATCTGACACCGCCAAAGAACATGCCTTTCCACATGTGGTGGTAGGACACTAGCGCCCAGACGCATCCAGGTGTGGTGCCGAGTACTAGGGTGTAGACATCAGGATAGGGGTTGTCATAGCTGTCCCAGGGACCGGGTATGGGGTGTGTAGCAAGACTTGGGCTGCCAGAGGTATTAAGAGAGAAGTTAAGACTGCAAACTCTGATGTGAGGGAGTTAAACCGGAAGGTCACATGGGTATATATACTGTGTATGTATGTGAGAGAGTTAAGACTGTACTCTCGGGTTGCCTACTTCTGCATTCTGGCAGAATGGAATATAGGGATTCTTAATTGATGTGAGAGAGTTGAACAGGAAGGTTACATTGTGTCTATACACAGACATATATTGTATATATGACCTACATGAAGACACCCCCCCTCCTAGTGGTTTCTTCTATTCCCCAGTACCAGTATAGGTATAATATACCTAGTACATCTACCACACCCACAGGCCTAATACTGATATGTGAATATGTGTGTGCATGTATGTGTGTGCATGTATGTATATATATGTGTGTGTGCATGTATTTGTGTGCATGTATGTCTCACCTGGGTACAGTTCTGCCACAGGTACCTGGGGAAAAAATGTGTGTAGAGAGAGAGAGAGAGAGAGAGAGTCACCTGGGTACCGTTCTGCCACTACCCTGACTCTCAGTGTACACACCCCATGCCACTCCATGTGAAACAGTGATGACATGGCTGTAGTGTCTCCTGTGGGTCTTGTCTTCATTAGAGACAGGTACCTGGGGATTAGAGGCGTATAGAGAGAGCGAGGGAGAAAAATACACATATGTCTATGTGTCTTCATCATAGACAGGTATCTGGGGTAGGGAGGGGGAGGGGGTATAGTAGAAGAGGGTGCACAGTGAGAGTAAATGCGAGCAAGAGTACAAGTGACATAGTGGACTCCACTGTCAGTGGAGGCTTGTATATACATATAGTTACACATAGATACACCTACATATATATATAGATACATATATACCTATATATATAGACGTATATATGCGTATATATATATATATATATATATATACATGACACAAGCACACAGATAGAAGGGATTACCTCAAAGTGGTCTGTCCACCACTGGGGCAGCATGATCTGACTGTTAGCCACGGATGAATATATATATGTATAGATAGATACAGAGAGAGGGGGGGGTGGATCTGACCATTTGCCGGATAGGGAAGGGTATGTGTAGAGAGGGAGAATAGTTACTGTATACACATATATATACATATATATAGATATAGTGGTGTATGTCTACCACTGAGGCAGCATGACCTGACTGTTAGCCACGGATGAGTTTATTTAGATAGATATATATATAGAGAGAGAGGGGGGGGGCTTGTCCATTAGACAGAGAGAGACAGAGAGAGAGAGAGAGACAGAGAGAGGGGAGTCTGACTATTAGGCAGAGAGAGACAGAGAAACATAGAGGCAGAGAGACAGAGAGACAGAGAGAGGGGGGGGGGGGATCTGCAGTCAGGGATATCAATGCACACAGGTCAGGGAGAGTAGAGGTGAAATGTAAATGTACGTGGATAACCACACAGTTAATGAATATGTATGGAGTGGTATCAGTCGACTTTATGTATATGTATATGAGGTGGGTGATCGTTGGTGTAGGTCGAGGGGGAAGTGTATGCCATCAGTATCGTAATAGATAATGAATGCATGGAGTATACACTTCCATGTATACAGGTATGTAGTAGCACTTGAGACAGTAATATACACACACACCACATGCATTGGTACCTTATCAGACACTGTCCACACCGGAATGGAATAACAGAAGTGAACGCAATCGGTGTTGATCGGTCACTTACAGATGAAACATAAGGGGCTAGAAATCGGATATATTGGGAAGGGTTTGAGTGTGAGGAGAGAAGATATGCAAGGTGGAGTCGTTCTTCTCTAGGCTCTCTCTCTCTGCTACGTAGGACTGCCACCAGGCGGTATGAAGGTATGGTGCGTTATAACGCAGAATACTAAGTGTTTGATTGTGTAGATATCTGCATGTATGACGTATCAAACAACCGACAACAGCGATGATATATATATGTTAGATGTATATTATGTATAGCATAAGATACAGTGTCAGTTGGTCACTCCCCCCCCCCCCCCCCTTCCTTTTTTCCCTCCCCCCCCCCCCCCCCCCCGTTCCTTCCTCCACATCCCTTCCTAATCTTTCCCTATTCTCTTGTGTTTACCACTCACTCTTATATATACCTGTGTATGCATCTCCCCTCTCACCCTAGCTGGCAGAGTCTGTCACAGAGGCAGTCCCGTCAGTGTCAAGGTATGGGATATTTCTATTTACATATGTGTATGATGTGCTGGGATGGCTCTCGTCTCTGTTTTACCTCTATTCTCAATAACTGATCATCCAGCGTGTCTGACATTCTCACACTCGAGAAGAGAGTGGGTGACTATGACAACCCCATGCGTGTCCCTCCCCAGCTGATCCTGCATGCACTGCGTAACCCCACTGCAGGTACTGTGTCTGTGTAGTATATACTATATATGTGTTGGGAGTCACATCGGACATTTTCCACTGAGTACACATACATATTAAACTAATGTGTACGATATATAGTCACAATATGTTCATATATTGACTGTCAGGCCGTCCCACTGGCTCTATTGCCAAGCTCTTCTCAGTTGTCATGACACCAATGGTCAGGTGGGGAGTGTGTGATGTTCGTTCCACTCACTATAGTATTCAGTGTGTATTTTGTATTATTCCATACTTTCTATATGCAAGAAGCTAGTTATATGATGTCATATAGGGATCCCTGACTTCAGGCGCACCCTGTCCACCCTGTGTGGTGGCAATGCAGACGAGAGGCTCTCTCTGATGGGTAGCATAGTCTCAACGGCTACAAGGTATCCGTTTCAGTATTCCTATATTGTCATAGAGTATACATGTGAGTGTGTTGTGTTACTCACTTCCAGGAAGGGAGGCACCGTGATACAGGGGAACCTCCGTGGGTCAGGTGACAAGTATTTGTGTTAGTGAAGAACCAGCGCTTGATATTCTATAGCTCCTTCTGACCTAGGTGTTGATTTGAAGACCATTCCGCTCAAGGGTTCTCTTGTGGCTCTCTATGTGTCCCTGCCCTGTGTCCGCCCTCTTCTAGGGTGCTTGGAAGAGTATGAGTCTGGGGAGAGGTACGTTGGAATAATCATCATACACACTGTCTGACACAACCTACTAGTATATGTGTCCACCTCTTTCAATCAGGGGAAGTAGAATTCTGTCGGATTCATTCGTATTTGGCTATGATACTCAGCCTGACCCCAGCTTGGAGGAAATATCGGATAAGAGAGAGGCGAGGCGTACTGACATCGCGCTAGGTAACTCACTTATTTGTTTGTACCAGGACAGTAGTGTGTGATGATATATTCAAGTATACTAGTACCCTATATCCTCTCACCTCCAGTGTTACAGATAGGTCCCTCTGCCAGTGTGGCCACTATCGCAAAGGTATATCCAATATATATACCGTCACACTATTAGGCGCTCATTAAAATCACGCTTCAGTCTCCGGTCTATCTGCCTCACCTTAGGGTCTGATATCGTCCACCCCTTGGCTCAACCTCTTTGGGTACAGGATAGGGAATAACAGGACTGCAGACAGGTAAACAGAGTGGTTTACTCTACATGTATGTGCCTTTTGCTTTACACAATAAGCTGACCTTCAGAGACACCTCCAGATACAAGTACAAGGGGCACATCGTGTTTTCAACAGGCTATGTCACTTACAACAAGCCATATGAGGTATAATGATGTAATTTCTCAATGATACGAACTCAGGCCACTCTTATGCTTATGACATTGTCTCTCTCTCTCTCTGTGATCAGGGTGTCTTTCCTGAGTCCAGTACGCTATGGCGATTTCCACCCATTTTTCATGCATATCTAATATCAGGACTATTACGACTGGTATTCAGAGGTGGGTCACATCGGCTGTTGTTCCTCAGAGGGGATTGACCAAAGCGTAGAAAGATGAAGTTGTATTTGTGTTTGCGAATTCATATCTATTCTTGTACTTGTATGCTGTATGTATATAGTCTCACTGCAGCCTGAGATGTACCGTGATGAGCCCGGTCCTGTGTCCAAGTTGGCCGATGAGGGTAGACACTTTGTGCTGCACACCACTATCAGTGAGGAGGCTATTCAGAGGTTTGGGTCCTACTAACAATTATATGAATAATTTTACATCCAGATTATGTGGGATACCTCACCCCAGGTCTTGTGACACCCTCCACCTAGAGTCACTCACTGAGGCAGAGGTACCATCGTAGTCTTAAGTTCATTATTTACCATACCAATTCACCCTTGTGACGCACAGTATGTATACCGTACCCACTCCAACT
Source organism: Kipferlia bialata (assembly GCA_003568945.1). NCBI lineage: Eukaryota > Fornicata > Kipferlia > Kipferlia bialata. Next base: position 6,024 of record BDIP01001163.1, read on the forward strand.
GATGTCAGATGGAGTTTGTGTCTGCCAAGGGGTCTGCCCTTGCCATAGGCAGGGCGGGGTGTGGCAAGACAGCTGCCCTCATAGCCAGAATGCTGGCAGACAGCGCAGAGGTTGGAGCTAGGTTCGGTGACCGTATAGCTCTCTAGTGTCCCCCCGTGTTTCACCCCCAGGACCCTCTTCATCTCTCTCTCCCCCAACCTTGTGGGTGAGGTGCACAGGGTGTGTACCGCTGCTACACAAAGCGAGACTGGGACGCCTAGTGCTGACGAGGACGAGGGTCTAACAAGCCACTTGCTAGCCTTACCTAACCAGATCCACTCCCTGACAGGTAGTATTTTTGTGTTATTATCATTACCATAAGATTGGAGTAGTAGTCTGATCTGTTCTGATATCCAGATGATCAGTTCCCTCTGTTCACCACTCTGAACAAGCTGCTTCTGATGCTGGACGGGTCCTGCCAGGAGCCCTTCTTCCCCAATGCACATGGGACCAACCCCTCCCCCTCTGACATGGGAACTGATGGGCATAGCCTCTCCTGGGACGCACTCAGCTTCTTCCCTGCCACCAGATGTGCCATATCACACACCACAGCACCTAAGATGATGGTCACGTGGCACAAGGTATCTATCCATGTGGTAAAGTACTCTTAACTATGCCTTACTCCAGGTTGGGTTTGAGGGTTTCAAGGAGGTGTACCCCCAACTGGTCAACAATGTCAAGCAGTCCTGGAAGGCCAGAAGGCGCTGGACAAAGGGAGATGACAGCAGGGCTAGGAGGATACCCCCTGCCGAGGTGTGCTGGCATGAGATTGTGACCCATGTCACTGGGTCATTCAGTGTCACATCGGGGGGAGAGAGCACCGCCCATAGTTCACTGTCAAAGGTAGGGGTTGCAACAAGTATATATTGGGTCTCTATATGAGAATTTGTGTTCATCTCTGACACCGACAGGACGACCAGAGTGATGTCATGGAGATCTACAGGGCCTGGGAGAACTACAAGAAGCAGTTCCACCTCTATGACAGATCTGACTGGGTCAGGCACATTGTGGCACAGTATGCATCACACAATGGGTCCTTTACATCAATGCCCGTGGATAGGATCTACTTCGATGAGGTGAGTGTCCGATGTCAGTATATTCTTTGTGATATACTCATAGTGAGTGGTCTCTCACCCCCAGGTTCAGGATGTGCCCCAGTGTATCATTGGTATCCTGTTCAAGCTCTGCCCAGCAGCTGCATCCTGCTACTTTATGGTCGGTGAGGATACGTGTAGATAGTACTTATATACGTCATTCCTATTAGCCATTATCTTACTCTCTTCCCCTTATTTCCAGGTGACACTGCCCAGGCTGTGACAAGGGGTGTCGGGTTCCGGTTCTGTGACCTGAGGGAGTCCTTCTACCACATGCTCCTCAACAACAGGTGGGAAGGGGTATGCATCATATGTATGTATGTGTATATAGCACGTAATAGTACTGACCTCCAGGCTCATCAACAAGAGTACCACCATTCCTCCCCTGATCCACTTCAGAGACAACTTCAGGTTTGGATATATACCAGTTTTACCCCCATTGTGTTGGCGTTGCGATATTGGTACTTCTCTTTCCTATTGTTGTGCTAGTAGTAAGTTGTGGTGAGTGATCTTACCCTAGGGCTACACGCAACCTGGTCAGGATCAGTGCTGTGGTTGCAGCCACTCTCCAGCAGGTACATACGTATACCCAAAAGCACTGGTGATTGTGTATATTCACTAACTCCGGCCGTAGTTGTTCTTATATGCAGGCCTTCCCTGACGTTGTTGACAGACTGGCTACTGAGAGGCCGAGGAGGAAGGAGCATGGGGATGTACCCTCTCTCTGTGTATGCAGCTCTGACACTGGGACTGACTCCCTCTTGAGTCTGGTTGGGCTGGGGGGGACTCAGGAGTCAACATCAGGTGTGTGTTTATGACGAGAGTCCACCAATATATATCTTTCTGTCACTCTGTATGAGTGTGACTAATCTTACCCTAGGGTATGTTGAGTTTGGGTCCCACCAGGTCATTCTCTACAGAGAGGAGGGTGACCTCACGGAGTCGACTCGCCTGGCTGATCTAGGTGCCACACTATCTCTTTGGCTTCTCAATGTGGTACTTCTATATGACTCTTGTGGGATGATCAGAGTAGTGTATCTCTCTGACCTCTAGGCAAGCTGGGTCTGAGCATGTCAGTATCTGAGTCCAAGGGCCTAGAGTTCGATGAGGTGTGTATCTATATATTACCATCTATACTAATGAGACCTCACCTAACACCCAGGTCATCCTTGTCAACTACTTCTCCAAGAGCCGGGTGGGCTGGGACGTATGGGCCACCCTATCATCTGGCAAGGCGCACAAGGCAGGGGCTGCTGGGGCACTCTCCCACGCCGAGAGAATGGCACTCTGCCACGAGCTGAAGGTATAGAATCCACTATCATAATTGGTTTTCCATATACTGATTCACACATCACGTCCAATACAAGGTCTTCTACGTGGCCATCTCTCGTGCAAGAGACAGACTGATCCTGGTGGAAGAGGACGAGAGTGTCGTATCCAACAACTCTCTGGTCATGAAGCTGGTGGAGAGGGGCTTTGTAGAGGAGAGGCCTCTCTCTGTAGTTGTCTCCTCTTCCACCACTACTACTGATACCACTCCCATGGGTACCCATGAGGACGGTTCCTTCTTCCTCTGCAAGGCCAGGGACTGGGTGACACTGGCAGACTCCCTACTCGACAAGGCGTGCTACTCTGCCACCCTTCGGTCTGCACAACTGGCACTCAGTACCCTGGAGGGGTGGGAGGAGAGCGGAGCAGAGGAAATCAGAGAGAAGGCTGAGGTACTACAGGCTCTGGCACAGGCGTATCAGCTGGCCGAGAGTGCGTCAGAGCGCATTAAGAGTGAGAGTGGCAAGCACGACGCATTTGTATCAGCTGCAGCTATGTTCATGGAGGTTGCTGAGAGAGAGAGGGCAAGGAGAGAGGGAGCAGACGCAGGTGTCTCCATATCCAAGAGAGAGAGGGGGGCCTGTGAGTTGGCCGGTCGCTGTCTGGCTTCGGCAGGTATGTATATATTCATTATTCTTTCTTGAGTGATATTCCCTCTTTTGCTCTGTCCCTTTGATATAGTTATGGAATGCATCTGTGGCTGATACCAGGTATTTACGCTGAAGCCGGAGCGATGTATGAGAGGGCGGCCTGTGTCGCACCGGGAGAGACCCCATCCTCCGCTGCCTCCAGGCTGTTGTCTCTGTCAGTGTCCTCATACACACTGGCCAAGGACTACCTGGGATGCTCTAGGTGGGTCCTGTACTCTAGTATACGTCCACTCTCTATCACGCGGCCACTCTCACCCCAGGACCTCCTTCCTCCGCCAGAGGCACATCGACACTGTGGAGTATGCTGCCAGAGGAATGAGGACAGTGATAGCATACCACGGAGTGGCAGGGAGAGATGACACCCAGGCTGGGAGAGAGCTAGAGCACCTCTTAGTACAGGTAGATGCAGTACTCAGTCAGGGTCCACTTCCCACAGAGTCATCTCTCGATGGGAAGGGCCTGAAGCCTGAGTACCTTTCGGCAGTCACTGCGGCCTATCTTTGCATGTACAGATACTGCATAGGGACAGATGAGGAGAAGTCACTAGTGTATGTAGACTCTTCTGCTGCCGTTGCTACAGTATGTGCCGAGTTACTCTTCCTGCCCCGTTTCGGTGCTGTTGCTGCAGCCAAGTGTCTGCCCCAGAATGAGTGCAACATTCTCTCTCTCTTCCTACCGATCCCCCCTTCGATGGACGCAGATGCAAGTGCAGCCAGACACAGTAACAGGGAGGATGCCGCTGCAGAGACAGAGTTTGGGTGGGTGCTCGACCAGGTTGCCAACAACTACAGGTGCGGATGTATACATAGCGTGTGTACCATATATAGCCTTACTGACTCTTTCTTTGATTATTATAGAGTATTAATGAGGCACTAACCATAGGCGCCAATACTACGTTCAGTCAAAGAAGTTCATCGGCAAGGACATTGAGCCCCATAGGAAGCAGATAGAGATCAACAGAGAGGGCGAGAGAGCCGTTCTGTCTGCCATTTGGAAGGGGTACAGTGTAGAGAAGACTGAGGTGCTGGTAAAGGAGATTAGGAGTGCGTATGAGGAGTGCTATGAAAGACTGGGGCGTAGTCACCAGCATCAGCAGATGGAGAGGCAGAAGGAGAGAGAGAGCATCTTCCTAGAGATCAAGAAGCAGAAGAAGGAGCAGTACTTGGAGAGAAGGAGACTGGAACTCAGGAACAAGAAGAGAAAGAGGTGACAAGTCAATAGACCGATATTCATACCCAACACACAATGTTACTGAATCCAGTGATCGAGATAGATCTACTGTACACGTACATCTATTACACAACACGTAGACCCAGACAAACACCACTCAGATTATGAGGAGTGGATGGAGGTCGAGAGTGCCTAGTGCTACTTAGTCCCCTTAGCGGCCACCGCCCATGAACATGTTGAACATGCCCATAGCAGCGTTCATGCCGCTCTGCTGCTGCTGCTGCTGCTGGCGCCTCTCCTCCTCCCTCTTCTCCTCGCGGTGCTCTCCCACCTGGTGGGCAATCAGACCGCCGACAATGCCGAGACCTGCAGTGAGGTATGCACCAAGCACTAAAGAGACGGCCAGACACACTACACATTCAATTATAACACTAATGCGTACCGGCGACACCGGCGACACCGACCATGGCCTGCTTCTTCCAGTCTCCGTCCATGAAGCCACGGTCCATGGGCTCGGGGGCGGGGACCTGTTAGTTAGTACACATATACGGGGAATATACTTACATGTATATAGAGAGAGAGAGAGGGATGTGTACCTGGAACTGGGGGCGCTGTCCGTTCATCTGGTGGGGCAGCTGGCCTGGGCCTGGCTGGCCTACATGTGAGTGAAGAATAGAGTAAACAGAGTAATGTATATATATATGGGGGGGGGGGTACCTGGGGCGGGGTAGAACTGCATCCAGATGTGGAGGTGGGACTGGGCAGAGTTCATGGTGTGCTCGAGGGACAGCCACACGTCGTGGGGCTGGGCATCGGCCACTGGTGGTCAGTGAGAGAGAGCGGAAGAGGCTATACGCATACTAAGACTGGTACAAACACACCTGGTCCGAGGGTGATGGCGGCAGTTCCAATGCAGTCATCGCCAGTGAAGCTGTCCTTGTCGTAGATCTCAAAGGTGATGACCTAGAGTGAGTGAGTGCACATCCATAGCAGTCCTATACATTTAAGTGTGTGTATGTATGCTAGTATACCTGGTCGGTACGGGCAGAGTGCAGCTGCATCTTGGTGGTCCAGTTGGGGTGGTCGTTGTTCTCGATGGCGTGGGTCTTGTAGTTCTCAGACTTGGGGTCCCACTGGGGCCTGACAATGACAAAGGCATCGGCACCGTCACTGGGGTCAGGGGAAGGGAGGGACAGAGTTAACTTGCATAATCATGATGACAGATAGGTTGGGGATTAAGGAGTTTCCAGGAAGACATCATCCTGACGAAATGAACTTGGATACACTATTATATATGAATATATGTAACATACCGGTCGTCAGACTTCAGGTTACGAGCCTCAACGACAGTCAGAGCCAGGGTTCCGTTGACCACAGCCTGGCATGAGGGAATGACACCGGCTAACGCAATACAGCATAAACATCTATACATACACACATAAGTATATATAGTGACATACCTGCTGGGGAGGGTACCCCATCTGCTGCTGAGGGGGGTAGCCCTGCTGCTGCTGCTGGGGAGGGTATCCGCCCTGCTGCTGAGGGGGGTATCCACCCTGCTGCTGAGGAGGGTAGCCGCCCTGCTGCTGAAATTAGACGC
>BDIP01001164.1:0-11897 GCA_003568945.1 Kipferlia bialata
CTGTGTTTTCTCTCCCGCCCCCCCCCCCCCCCCCCCCACCCCAGGTCCAGTCCCCTGTCATTCTCTCAGAGTTCTCTCTCGAGACAGACCCTGACTATGCATACACCAGTGAGAGCGTGCTCATCCCACTCACAGAGCTCGATTCAGGTGCCTGAGTATGGCTCTTTCTTGGTTCATGGAGACACTGTGTGTGTCTCTTCTCTACACAGACTTATCCCAGGTCTCCGTATCATGTACCTCAGGGCCCTGAGAGTAGGACCCCTGGTGTTCTTCAGGTATTCTCTCTCTCTCCCTCACAGTATCTCTCTCCCTCTCTCTCTCTCTCTCTCTCTGACAGCAGGATCGAGCTGGAGGAGGGCTACAGCGTCGACTTCTCCACGGCTGACATCTACATCCTGATAGACAGCAGCCTCAGCACCAGAGAGCATCCAAATAGGTGGGGGTGGATGGTACATCATACTCCTCGTGTGTCTCAGGCTTTGTGGACACGTATATACTATATATTCTCACCCACCCACCCCCAGGTACATTGCGTATGACAGCGTGGCTGCTGACTTCCTGATAGGCAATGGGGTGCTGTATGCAAGGACCCAGCCCGACTCCACAGACTGGTGGTGGTGGCTACCAGGGCAGGGCTCAGACTACAAGTACGGGGGTGATGTATATAGCTGACTTTGGTATCCTACTTGTCTCTGTGTATTAGTAATACATCTCTCTCTCTCTCTCCCTCACCCTCTAGGTCGAGTGATGACTGGGAGTGGGAGGCGGTCTCACCCTCTGCATTCACGTGGACAGACGGCAATGTCATGGAGGTGGGGGAACAGGGACACTGTGTATATGTATACTGTACCCATACTCAGTATATAACAAGTGTACCTCACCCCCAGGTCGTGGTCCCCCTCAGCGTGCTGGGGATAGAGGCCCTCTCACAGCCGGTCCTAAGCAAGTATGTGGCCTGCTGTTTCTCTCTCTCTCTCTCTCTCTCTCTCTTCCTCACCCTAGATACCTCGACTGCCTAGTGGTGGCCAAGTCCCTCAGCAGTGAGGTGCTGCGGTACCTGCCTTCCCTTGACGATGCAGCTGTCGTGAGGGCCACAGTGGTACACCCATTCAAGGTATGCATACATATATGTATTATATATGATACTGATACTGATACTGGTGGTTCACCCCTTCAAGGTATGGGGGTGGTGAATGGGTCAAACAGAATACTGTCTACTGATGATCTCTCTCTGATGTAATACCATTCTTTGCATCCTCTCAATATACCAATCAGCCCCTCAACCTAGCCCTTCTGTCAGTATTCTCTCTCTCTCTGAAGTATCTCTGTATCCTCAATATATACTATTTACAGTTATCAGTATCTCCCCCCAGAACCTAGCCCTTCTGTCCGGTGTGCTGGGTGTAGTGGGCATCATCGGGGGACTGTACTGGTACTACAAGAGAGTGACCGATGGAAGGAGGGCCACGGTGGAGAAGACTCGCATGAAGGTCAAGTACAAGTACTCTTAGGGGCAGAGACAGAGGGTGTAGTGGTAGCGATGGTTTCTAGCAGTTGGCCCCGAACCAGAGGTTCAGCGGGGTATTCAATAGACAATACTGTATTCTCAAGAGACCCATGATTGAATGATGATAGAACAGGGCAACACGCATTTATCACACCATATCACAAAACACAAAACACGAAAACACATTCTTCCTCTCTTCTTCCACCATATCACCGTGTCTCTCCACTTGTGGACTCGTCCAGCTTCTGAAGCACCCTGGGGTGAGGGGTATTCAAGGATAATCATATATAGAAATAGTGCAATGTGTTGCCAGGGTCCTCCCGACATGCAATATACACATGTAGACTACCCCTGACCTGATCTTGGCCTGGTCCACGGTGCTGAGGTCTGTGAGTCGGAACTGGTCCTGCGAGGCATATCTAGAGGGTGAGTGTGTGTATATACATAGATACACACTTATATATATATATATATATCTGAATAGCCACCCTCTCACTCTCTTCCCCCTACCTCCTAGGGCATGGGCTCTTGTCCGTGAGTGTGTATATATATATGTGTGTGTATATATATATATCTGAGTATGTAAGGCACTACCTCCTAGGGCATGGGCTCTTGTCTGTGAGGAGTGGGACATACCACATGGGGGGGCACACAAACACCACCTGCATGGGTATCTCCTTGATGATGGTGTTGGCCCTGGGGGTGAGGTGAGGTAATACACTACACTACACACTCACATCTGGTATATATATATTGATATAGAGTACATAGCTATATACAAGGGATGCCCTCATACCTGACCCCCTTTGGGTCTGCCAATAACTACGAATATACTGATATAGAGTATAATCAACGGAGTATAGTACTGATATAGTATAATAAATCACTATCAATCCACACCTGACCCCCTTTGGGTCTGCCAGCACATTGACAAAGGAGAACTGCACAGGGGGGAAGGCAGGGTCCTGGGGTGAGACAATAAATCAGGAGAAAGTAGTATACAACATGCATACCTTGAAGAAGACCCTGACCCAGACCTCAATTTAACACTAATGTATATTCATGAAAGAGTATTCACATTATGTAAAACCTCTATATATAATAGTGGTGCATGTGTATATAAATGTGTATATCCACCCTACCTTGAAAAAGACCCTGACCCAGACCTCGAACACTCCATAGCCCTCTGTGGTGATCTCATAGGGGGGGTTGGTCACAATCCTAGGGGTCAGGGGGAGGCAGAGAGCGGGCATAAGAATACCTTTCTACCACCTATCTCCCCACTTTCATCACTGCTTCTACCATTGAGAGGTACCATACTGACTGTTCCCCCTCTCTAGACACACACATATATATATATCATACCCTTACCTCACTGGTCCGTCGAAGGATGCATGCAAGTAGAACACCACCCTGTCCACCCACTTGGATATGTCAGTATTGTCAAGGGCCCTGGGGTCAGGGGTACTCAGTCAGACAGCGGTATATAGTCAGCCATACCAGACAGAGATCATAGTATTACACTGCATCTACCCACCTGACAAATGTAGTCCAGGAGAAGAGGTCCGTGTGTCGGGATCCACTGGAGACCTGTGATTAGAGGGGGACTAGGGGAGGAACCCGGGGAGGGGGGGGAAGTCTCCCTGTTACATACGGAAAGAGTCTTCCAATAGAGCGTGAATAGACTCACCTGAATCTTCTTCTCACACACCACTGACGTGTTCCCAAACACTAACGTCTTCCACACCAGTGCGTTACAGACCTCGTCTCCGTCAGCTGGAGTTTCAGGGGTGGCATTGGTGCCTATGTGCACCTGGAGGTCAAGAGTAACATGCTAGGGGTATAAGAGACTGGCTCTGCTAGGGGTATAAGAGGGCCGGAGAGGGGGGGGGGGGGGGGGAAAGGGGGAAATAAAACTAAGGGGGGGAAAAAACCCCCCCCCCCCCCCCCCCCCCCCACCATCCCCCATTCCACTCTAAGACTCTGTGAATCTATATATACACATTCCTTCTTCCTCGAACCGCCCCCGTCCTCACCCAGTACACCAAGAAGTACATGGCCCAGTACGGTATAGACAACGTAAGGGGAGGCAGTTTTACTCAGGTTGGTATTGACTATTGTCTCTTTCTGGTCATGTAATGTGTCTTTACGAGACTCTCTCACCGGTACCGACATAACAATAATATATATATATATACATATACTATAGTATATTATAAATTTATCTATTTATTATCTTGGTATTCCCTTTGTCTCACTACACGATTCTTTCATATTCCCTAAGCGCTCTCTTTGACATCAGGAGAGGCTTACTGCGGCTGAGAGGGAGGTACTCACCAAGGAGATAGCAACGGCAACAGACAGGTGCAGTGGACTCGTAACTCTCCCAGGCACAGCGGGACATATACATATATATGTATATATATACATCCCTTTGGTTCTGACCTCCAGGTGCTTCTACTGCCACGAGAGGGGACACATTGGAGCCAACTGCCCCAACAATGGGGGGAAGGTGGGGTGTCTCTCATTTCGAGAGTATATATGTATTAGTGTATTCAGTTGGGCTGCAAAGGATTTGTGACAGAAGTACACTGACCCCACTCACTGCAGGCACCTATGACCAGGAGTAGACAGAGCAAGGGGGCATCAAGGGGAAAGGTGGGTGATATATGGTACATTGTCTAGTCGTATACTCCCCCCTGACCTCAGGCTGTGGAGTGTGAGAGGTGTGGACGCAACCACCCGACCAGCAAGTGCTATGCCAGTACCGACATAGACGGCCACGACATTAGTACAAGTGAGAGTGAGAGTGAGGTAAGTAATGTCTCCCCATGCGTGAAAACAGAGATTAGCTTATTTGTCTACGTAGAGTGCCTATGCTCATCTGGGTCTCAGGAAGTAACCCCAGGGTGTGTGTCAGAGGTGCGGCAGGGATCACCCCACCCACTCCTGCTATGCACGCTCACACGTGGATGGCCACCCCCTGCCCTCCACCCCCAAGAGGTCCCAGGCTCAGGGGTCCCAGGGGGACAGAGGGGCATCGGAGCAGGTGTGTGTGTTGAAAGCACTGTTGGGACGTCCCTGATCCCATTTCAATACTATTGTATCCCACTTACTAACGTCATATGCACCCCCTCTCCCTGTCCTCACCTCTCAGGGAGGTGTATGCATGAGATGTGGACGCAGGCACCGCACCGCTGGTCCCTGTAGATACACCACACACAAGGATGGATCCAGGTACTATACACGCATATACGGGTGTATCTGTGTCACTTAGTACTTCCGTTTCGCCATGCCATGATCCTAATACAGGCTGGATGTCGAGATGTCCTGTACTACTACTTCCAACAAGCCCTCTGTCCCTGATTGCGAGAGGTGTGGGAGAGCACACAAGACCCGTCCCTGTGTATACAAGACCCACAAGGACGGTCGCAGGTGTGTCATTATTGCCTAGTTTGACTGTTTTCTTTCAATGCTGTACTTCCCATGTCCACCCTAGCCTAGTACCCGTGGCCCAGAGGCCATCCCCCTACCCTGTCCCCACCCCAACATGGGGCACCCAGCCCCAGGTGGTACCTGTGGTACATGGGAGTCAGACACAGGTGCACACACTATACCGTCCTTTGCAGTCTGGTCACCAGTCTGGTCTGGTCACCACATTGTATAAGAGCCAAAGTCAATATTCAGTGGTAGCCACCGACTCCTCTTCTGACCGTTAGGTTGTATCATACACCCAGCAGGTCACTGTGGCCCAAGCGGGTTACGCCCATCCGATGACCATGCAGCCCATGCCTACCAACCCCTATGGGTCTCAAGGTATGGCCGGAATGAGTCATAGTATGATGCAGGTGCAGGGTACTGTACCTGTGGGTACTCTGCAACTGGGTCAGCAGGGAGTGCCGCAGTACGGGTCAGTGGTGCCTGCCCAGCTGGTGGGACCAGCTACTGTACCTGTCTATGCAGCACCTGTGAATGTCAACCCCTATGCTAGGGGTCAGGCAGTGGTTGCTGCCCCCTCCCAGTACGGCCAGGCCACATACACCCGTGTACAGGCACATGCCCAGCAGATCTCACAGGTGGGGTTAACTAGAGTATATGCACCTATTATTCTATGAAGATAGTCTGACGCAGATTGTACCTTCCCCTACTGCCGCTACCCCAGTGGCCCAGCCTACCCCCACCCCTACCTCTGGCAAGAAGGCCAAGAAACCCTGGTGCACCAAGTGCAGACGGGCTGGACACTGGATATCCCAGTGCCGCAGCTAGAGCCACTGTTGTTGTTGGGCTGTGTATTCGTATTAGACCCGGGTTCCATCAGAATATCTATAGGGTAACCCAGCAGGAGACAACTGACCCTTTGGACAAACGCATATATATTGTTGATCTACTAGTGTCTAATGGACCATTAGACTAATGGTATTTCTCCACATCCCAGCTTGGCTATTTAGCGAAGCAGCACATTAAAAGAACCGTGGACACAAAATCCACTCCGGCAACCTCACCTAGGGCACTGCTAATCATGAGCCTCATGGTTGGACCCCAGGTGTCTCTGACTGATAGTGACTACTAGTAAAGACTCAATCTACGTGAACTGCTCCAGTCTGCACTCGGCCAGACAGACAGGGCCTGCCTTGCCACGCTGCCTGGGGTCAACGGCGGGATTGGTATGATTCCACGAAAGATACATACGCTGCTGGTGTGGTACTTGACAACCAATATATGTTTGCCAAAGTACATGTCTCTCAACCATGCATACAGAAGAGGGTCAGCTGAAGTATACATGTGTGACATGGCCCCTACCTGAACAGGAGAGTGCCGTCTGGCCTCTGGTACATGGTGCCAGGGTTCATGTTGACGCTTGTCCAGCACTGCCACTCTGCTGAGACAGTGTCGTAGCTGGGGTCAGAGATACATATAGGGGGAGAGTGATACTACAATGAGGTTGTGACGAGGATGACACTGCGTGTGGGAAGTCCATCGACAGTCCGCCTCTGCCCAATACATCTACAGAGCCGGTGTATGTTAGAAAATACTTGTCATACATGAGAGTTCCCTTGTCCAAAGGGCTCATTAAGGCGACCCTGGTGCCAAAGACGGCTGTGGACCAGTTGGTACCAGGGTAGGGGATCAGTGATACATCCAGACCACTCTTCTGCTGATCAGACACAGTATACAAGACTCTGACACAACAGTCATTCACTCCCCTAGCACTCTTGCTACATGTTACCTCAAGGTTCCCCCAGGCCTCTTCGGTCTGATCCTCCCACCCTGTCCGGGGTGAGTATCGAAACAGGCCAGCCAACGACGCAGGGTGAGTGTGCCCTCTCACGCTCATATAGGCCGCCCCATTCACTACTCCAAGTTGGGACAGAGGTATGTCTGTTGAGTAGTGGTGGTTTGACATCCGTTCCTTCTTATGAGCAATTCAATATGACGTATTATAACACACCAGAGCTGTACACACATAGAGATATATATATAGAGAGTGACTCAATGAAGACTAAGGTCCAACGTTGCGGTGGTTCAGATATGTACAGATACATAGAACACATAACCCTGACACACCTTCAGCACATGTGACACGGCCTGCGGCATGGGCATTCTGTCCCACACCCCTTCCATGGTGTCATACCGACAGAAGATGAACTCCATGTGGTCTTTTCTGTGCTGTCGCTGGGCCTCCCTGATGCGGCACTGTGCCTCCAAGCCTGCAGGCAACACCAGCGGTGGGTCAGGGTCGTACCCTATGTAGTAGAGACAGTCCTCAATGGCAAACCCAACAGCCAGGTCAGGGCCCTCCCAGACTAGGGGGGTCCAGGCACCTGGGGATGAGAGGGCCATAGCATGTGGTGTATGATACGAGAATAGGATATCCCCCTGACCTGTGTCTAGGTCTAGCACTGCGAAGCTCTGTGGTGCTCCATCCTCCCTGTGGGATGCAGCATACCTACGCGGTAAGAGGATAAGACTACTGACATAAGTCACAATGTATGGAACTAGGGGTACATACAATCTGCTGCCTATGGCATGGACTGGGCCTCTGTGGTTGTGTAGGAAGGAGGGGGATACACTGAGAGGTGCGCCAGTGACCAGGCCCTGGTGCATGAGATATACATGAGATGCGAGAGACACTCCATCCAGACAGAGCCATATGTATACATACACTGAGTCCTGGACATCTCCACACACAATCCATACTCACTCAAACAGTCTCTCACTAGGATGGTTACGACTAGCACCCACAGTTGAATAGTGGCAATGAGTACTCATGGCGTACCTTGCTTCCCCTGGCCGGCAGATGCATGATCAGGCACTCCCCGTGCACTATATTGAGAGAGAAACAGTAGCGCTGGAATGGTAATATAGTGGTACTTGGGTGTATAGGAGCTATAATAGGACCATATATCACCGGCACCTGAGTCCCCTCTGCTGGGCAGACACAGGTAGTCGGAGGCAGAGAGCATGTGAACAGGCTGCAGCCTTCCCCCGTGTCTCTTGTTGGCCTGTCCAGACGCACACATGGCCTGGAACCTGGGACACACACTGAACTCTGAGGTGATCCTTAACTCGGGGTGGGCCTGGGATGGGATGGTAGCCAGGGATGCCATGAGAGTACCCATATATGTATGTTACATCTCGATCTCAGTAGCAACAGAGTGCATCACCTTTCTGACACACTCAGGATGGTGCTTGTTCAGAAGGACCTTCTCCTTTGGGGCATTGGGCTCAGTTCTGCCATAGCGGATTGACCTGATGATGAGTATCTCTGATGCAAACAAACACATTACATGAAGACATAGTATCTGTGACAACTGGGCAATGAAAGCTGCGCATTCAAGCGTGTAGTGAACTGATACTTCTACACAGTGAAGTCTACTTGACAGTATCAAAGTGATACTCTCACCATCTAGGGGGTGGCTTCTTGAGGGCAGACTTGAAAGACAGTACATGGTAACGACCTAGGATGAGGGAGGGATGGTTGTGAGGGGGAGGGGGGTAATGGATTGTGGATCACTCAGTCACCAAGGCAAATAGAGAGTTGTGGGAGGAGGGACCAGTCAGAAATGAGGGATATGAATAGAAGAGAGAGACACACCCTTGCTGGAGCAGCCCAGGGTGCACGGATAGTCACACGGGCCCCCACTACTCTTCTTGTGAGCACACCTGACAGCCGTGTGGGAGGCTGAGGGTGAGGGAGACGGAGGGGGAAAGGGAAGAAAGAAGGGGGGAGGGGGGAAATGGGAGTGGGGACACCGGCGGGGATTGAGGATGGGAGACAGATATATGCATACGTACGTATATGTGTCTATGTACTGAACTCTACCAATAGATGTATGATTCCTCCAACTCGGGTCACACCCTGCCCCCCCCACCTGTTGTCGCCTCCCATATCCGACCACTCATTCTCTCCATCTCGTCCAGCATGTCTTCAAGGGTGTCAAACCGCATGGACCACAGAGAGGCATCGAGGTCAGACGCCTCATAGCCAGCGGGGACATGAGTCGGAGAGAGAGGGGGGGGGGAGAGAGACGAATAAAGAAAATGAATGTGAGCTGAGTCAAGAGTGGGACGGGGGGGGATGTGAGATTAAAGAGGGGTGTTCAAACCATAAATCAGAATGAATTGTTATCAGTCAGCCCCACCTTAGCTTTCCTCCCTGTGGCTGCCTTCCCCGTATTTTTCGGCATCGTTGACTGTGTAGCCGACAACACAAGTTAGGAAGCGCGAGAAAACACGAATCACACGAGATACGATGAATGAAGTGAGGGAAGGTGTGCAGTATAGCTTGGATGTTGTTTTTGGGCCAATTGGCATGTCAACCCTTTCTCAAAGTGTATTGTAGTGACATCCAACGAGCCACTGAGAAAGGACACATCCGCTGCCTTACATCTATTGTTGAGGCAGAGTAAAAACTTGGTTCCTTGTACAGTCATTATAGAAATAGATACTTTGATTCAATTACACATATAAAGAGAATAGAATAGGGAATGTGAGCAAGTGAGTGTGCCTAGCAATGTATATGTGCATAGCACTATACTGGTACCCCACATCCCCATCATCAGGCACCCCTCTCCATGTGAGCCTCGATGGCCTGCACCCATGCTGCTAGGTGACCCTGCTCAGTGAGTAGGTACCACGTCCTGGGGGGTGTTATGATGCGTATACACGCCATGTCCATGCTGTGTGGCCCAGCAGGTGCCACAGCCAGCTCAGCATTGGGGGGCAGGCTGATGACACCCCGAGAACTGGCATCGCCTTCCTCGACATAGTATCTGACAAGAGGGTCGCTCTTCGATATGGTGAACCACCTTCGCTTCCAGTTCTTGATAAAGGACCCTCTCTTTGTGAGCCACCCGCTGTGATGGCCGGGGTATGCTGCTAGGCCCTTTGGGGGGATGGGGGGTGCAAAGTGAAGCTGAGACAGGTCAATGGAACTATATCCCGATGCTGACGAAGAAGTAGTATCTTCCTTGGAAGGAGCGTTGCCACTCTTGTGAGCCTTGAGGTCTCTGAACAACTCATCCATAGCCAAGTCTGTCTCCTTCACACACCGGGCCCCAGGCTCTGCCCGTGCCTGCACATCCAATGCACCGGCACCCACCAGCTGGTAGAGCAGCCTGACTCCCCTCCCATCCTTGGCAGACACCTCGGTGTAGAAGGCACCATACCTGGGGGGTCAGGGGTGTGTCAAGTTGAGGGCACATAGCCCCCACAGATACAACCCACCTCTCTGCCAGGGCACATCCCTCCTCGTACTGGACACCTCGCTCTCTCTCCCCTGGAGACCCGTCCATAGGATCTACAATGTCCAACTTGTTGCCAACAAGAGCCACAAACCTAGCTGGTAAGACACACTTACACATAGAGATACAGCCCATGCGCATGTGGCACTGTCTCACCTATCCTGGGACACCCCTCTGGCCATCTTGATGAATCCCTCCGCATACCCCAGAGACACCCTCTCTGTCACATCCAGTACCACAAGCACCGCCGCACTCCCCTTGATGTACATTGGGGTCAGGGAGTTGTATCTCTCCTGCCCAGCGGTGTCCCAACAGCTGAACTCCACCTGGGTGCCAGTGTCTGAGTACGGCACGGTGTGCTTGAGGAAGGCAGCACCTATCGTGGCATGGGAATCGTCCATGAAGGAGTTCCTGGCAAACCGTTGCAGAAGACACGTCTTGCCAGTGCCAGAGCCACCTATCAGCGCAACTTGGAGGGTTGTCTGAGGGTGAGATATAGACAGGCATGGAGTGGAAGATGGTTAAGGGAATAATGGATGAGGGACCATGTTTTACCATGTCAATCAGATACACAGTGTGCCACTACCTGGAATGTAGCTGCCCTCGATATCTGTGCCAGTGTCTGTTCCAGACTGTGCTGCATGTCCAACTGAGCCTGTCTGACCTACAGGGGTGAGGGGGCAAGTATCTAGTCGGTCTAGCCATAGGCCTCATATTAGTATACACTAGTATATATATAAGGAGGGAAGCAGAGTTCGGTGGTAACTCACGGTAATATACTCAGGAAGCAGGTTCCCGCAGAGCCATGCGACTGCATATCACAATTCAGTCGAGAATCGGATTGAAAGATATTGTGGAATGTGAAGGACTACTGTGAAACTAGCAGCTGCTTAGAAGAAGTAAACTCGCTGCATGCGTACCTTCTCATACCGCTCTGAAGCCACTGCATTCTGAGTGGCTAGGGTGCTCTGACATGAGAGGGGAGAGGAGGAGGATATGGAGGGAGAGGCAAGTCAGATGGTGAATACATACCAAGCACATACCCTGATATCCGAGAGCATATCTGCATACTCACCCCCTGCCTGGGCCAAATACACCCTCACTCTCCCCATGTCCTCCCTACTCACACCCCCACTGCCTCCCATGGTCTGTATGGCCTCCTTGATAGATGCCATGTCCTGCTGTACTGCCTCTGCTGCCTCCCTCCCCTGCTGCATGTGCCTCACACCCACATCCAGACACAGCTGGGAGGAGAGAGAGGTCAGCTCACGCTCAATGCCGGTGAACTCATCATCTGCCGCCTTACAGCACAGGACGCGACGGAGAGGGGAGAGAGACCCGTAGAGATCGAGATATGCACCAACACGCTCTACACAGGCCTTGAGAAGTAGGAGACTCGAGGACTGAGTGTTACCAGATCCATTGGAACCCTCTGAGAGACAGGTGCTATAGGCATTGATGGGCTCAGAGAGAGCCTCGACCTGGGGTAGGCTGGCGATACATAACTGTTGTGCAATACAACAACGATAGAAAGGGAGGATAGAGAAGGGGGGAGTATTGTTACGTCAAGGAGAAGATAATGGGTATTGACATTAATGGTAGAAGGGAAGGGGGGGGGGGGGGGGGGGGGAAGATGAATAGAACCA
>BDIP01001165.1:0-11895 GCA_003568945.1 Kipferlia bialata
GGGGGGGGGGGGGGGGGGGGGGGGGGGGGGGGGGGGGGGGGGGGGGGGGGGTCTCACCTTGTCAAGAAGCAGAGATAGTGCCAATTTGAAATGAGGCACGACTCTGTCTAGCTCTAGCAGGCTGGTGTCAGGACAGATGTCAACACAATGCATCCGATACTGATCAACTTACAGAGGTTCAACTATCAGAGAGCACGAGACACACCACACAATGTGGAGTGAATGAAACACAATGGTGAAGGGAAAAGTATGACGATTCGTCGCAGAACAGAACTACAAATAACACCAAGGATGGACACAAATTATACATACTTGAATCCGTCCTCAATGAAACTGTGCGGCACATCTAACAGGATCTCATGGCCAGGCTGAAGTGAGACACGGGTCATCCATACATAGCGTCACTACATGAGAGAGCAGCGAGTGGTATCAGGCATACACATGTGAATACACGTACATGGCTGAGGAAGTAGCTGATCCAGTTGTACTGGGAGCTCTGACCAACGGCAGAAGACCGCATATGTTCAAGGCAGGCTGTATCGGGGTGACGCTGACGTCTAGATGGTGTCAATACAGTCAAAGGAAGAGACAGGACTCATTGAATCACAGACACCTCCTCTGCACCCTCATTGAACACAGTTGGATTCGCGTACAGATGATCTGTAACAGATCCACCCTATAACAATAGAAGAGGTAACAGGTGACAACCTCTGCCACAGCACCTCAATAGACAGGTAGCACTGGGCTGTGGAAACGGAATAGGCTCTGGAAGGGAGGGGGTGTGTTGGGTGATTGAGGGCGGTATGTCTGGGATCACTTCCTTTCAGAAGACAGTGTATGTCTCTGCGCCGCCCCTTCCGAAGCCCACAGTGACGTTCCTCAAGAGGCTTCTGGGGTACATGGACTCCAGTGGGGTCATCCCTCTCCTACAGGTATCAGTAATTCCAGACTATGGTGGGGTGGGGAGGACTCTATATATCCACTCCTTTCTCATCTTCTGGATTACCATGGCACACCGTCACCATGTGCTACGGACTTTAAGGGTATACCCCCACCCCTTTCTCCCCCCTCTTTATTGTACACCGAGACCTCTAGGGGTCTCTCTCTCTCTGACCCCCAGCCTGTGTCATGTCCAGCAGAGAGTGACACCCTGATACTGGAGCCCCCCCCCCCAGTGGGAGCAAAGGTATCGCCTGCTATATCTTGTATAATCAGTGTAATCCCCCCCCCCCCTCTCTCGCTCTCTCTTGGACCAACATGGATTACATATAGTGAACAATGCCTATTGAGCAATGTCACAGTCTCTGATGTGTGTCTGATGTGTGTCTCATCCTCAGCGGAAGCATCTCCATGTCGACATGCTCCTCAGAACACTCCAGGTGGGTGGGGGCGCCGGTGTCCTAATAGTATCAGTATCACGTCGCTATGAGTATGAGTATCAGCATCGCCCTTCCTCCCCCCCAGCAGTGCCTGGTAGCCCTACTCAATGGTCAGGGAGGCATAGCTGTGATTGGACTCAGACCCGGACCTGAGGAGTACGCATGCCCTGATATAGCATGTATATATATTTATTATGTATACATATTCTGATATTCTCTATGCCATCTATCATATAGATACTGATCTATGTTCTTCTGCCATCTCTGGAATCTATAGCGTCTTCAATGTGTATTTGTAGATGTTGGTATAGTGATATATGTTGATATATATAGTTGTTATCCTATCTTTACTATTACTGGTATGTTTTGTATATGTTTTGTATATGTTGTGTATATTGTTTTACATAATACTATATACTATACACATAGACACCTAATTTGTATATACATAGACACCTAACTGATGAAGGCGAGACCTGGGAGACGGCCTTGTTACTCTTCACACAAGACTGGATCTCCGAGAGGTACGGTAGACGCCATGGTGGGGACTTCTTTCTATCTATCTATCTATATATCTATCTATCTATCTATCAATCTATATATCTATCTATCTATCTATATCTATCCATATCTATCTATCTATCTGTCTATCTATATCTATATATATCTATATCTGTCTTTCTGGACTGACCCCAGGTGTGGGGCACCACCGTAGACAGTGTGGGACTCGACCACATTGTCACATCCTTGGGTGAGTCACATTGGATATTGGATACTGGGGCATAGTTACACAGACGGCATATAACCCACACCGATTTGTTGGTTTTGGGTATCCGTTGACCCCAAAACAGTGTGGGTTTTTCCTGTATCTGACTGTCAGGTGTGTACTGTGGAGCATGTACACCCACTCCTCCGCCTGGCTCATACACAATCACCAATGTGCCGCTGAAGGAGGTAATTGCATCCGTTTCCTACCCCCTACCCCCTTCTCTGTCTACCCTCAGCTGAGAGAGGACCCCAGCCACGATCTCAGCTCCACCCAGATGAAACTGCTGCTAGGTGCCGTAGGCCTGAGTGGGGTGAGTGCGACTTCTAAGCCATAACTGCCACTGTATATACGCCATGGCATGTGTGTCACAGTGGCTGGGTGTGTATCTGTATGTCCCCGACATGGTCTAGGTGTCTCAGCTGTGACCCCAGGAGTCCCTTGACTCCGACCCCCATGCCTCCGATGCCTCTCTGGTCATACTCAGGGTGATGCAGAGGGTCACACCGGAGTTCAGGTGAGGACAGGGGTGGTATCTCTGTCTGCATCTACATCCCTGCCTCTGTTGGCTCCTCCCCCTAGGGTCCAGGCCCCTGATGGCATGGTGTGGGTCAGAGACGCAGGGGTCACCAGGGCGGAGTCCAGTGCACTAAGGACACCACTCCAGCAGAGGTATCAGGGTCAGAATCATCATATTATACGTGCTATCTGACACTAACTATCTCAGACTATCTACACTGGCTGAAGAGCAAAGAGTCCTTGAGCGACTGAAGCAATGCAGAATTCAGGTATAGTCTCATAATATTGGAGACCACTGTCACTGATTATCACCAACTGCTTGTCAATATCACTTCCCCCCATGGTGTGACCAAGTAGTATTGTTTCATTCCTGCATACCCGATAGTCACCGGCAGAGTATGGAGGAAGAGGCGGAGAGAGAGCTGGAGCGAGACTCCGTTCCGACTGGTGGTTCAGGTGGTTGCACGGATGTCGGTACGGATAGTTGTGCAGTGTATAGTAGGGATAGCGTTGAAGGGCAAGGGGAAGAAGACATAGCGGCCCAGATAGCCGCACTCTTTGAGGGTGACATAGATACAGACACAGACATAGTCATGGAAACCGATGATGACAAGGCACTTCCTAAGGCAGCGCCTATGTTTGGCCCTAACGATGGGACGGAGACCACAGACGTAGGCATGCCTGGCCAGGTGTATGCTGAAGATGTCGACAGGGAGGAGGGGATAGGCCCAGACCAGAGGGTGTATGAATCCCTGAAGGTAGCAGATCGTTCCCTACCGCTACTTTGTGCCTCACGCTGCCTGTTTATAGTGCCCTCATTTATATCTACATATGTGACCCCATGAATATGTGGCCCTCACCCTACAGGAGAGCCTGGCCAGCAGACTCCCCCAGAGCCTTACATCGGAGGTTGGCCAGGAGGCCCTGAGGTGCGCCTCCACCCCCAACCCTCCGTCTCTTGCTTATAGTCCCAGTTCCCACTATCATATCCCCAAGTATTCTGTTACCAGGCGTTGGAGTCTAAGTATTCTGTTAATGCTATGTTATCCTTACCCTCTAGAATCCTGGCCAGGGCTGAGAGAGAGGCCGAGAGCAGAGGCAGGGCGGGTGAGTCAATGAGTCAGTGAGTCATTGACCGTGACGCACTACTGTATATTGGAATAATCCACCCACTGCAGGAGTCTTCTCCAAACAAGGTGTATCTGCCACCAGAGGGGTGTGTAGGGCGGTGTTTCGGCACCCTGTAACCGTTCTCGAGGCCCCTACAGGTGCGGCATTGGGTGATGATGATGGTGTGGGTAGTGATGGTGGGAGGAGTGCAGTATGCTTGGATCCATAATGAGATGGTAATTCTTGTAGTGCAATATTATCATTCTTGTAGTGTGATATTGTAATGGGGTTCTCTCTGGCTGAATACTGGGGTGTCTACATTCCTGCGTCCCTGACTAGTTAGGGTCCGGCAAGAGCACCCAGATCCCCCTAGCCCTGATGCGAGCATTGCGGCAGGGGGGCAGGTCGACCCCCCTCATCCTGGTCGCCCAGCAGCGCAGACTGCCCACAATGCAGCTGGCCAGGTGCGTGCATGGAGTAGAGAGTAGATGGAGTGTCGGTTGTGTTCGGCAGTATCTGCGGATTCAGTGCCGCGCGTGATGAATTATTCGTCATCCGTCCTTCCTACATGGATAGTGTAGTCTCATGTCCCAGGTATGTGGCCTCCCAGGTGGGTTGCCCCCTAGGTAGCACAGTTGGATACCATGTGGGTGGGAAGGGCCGGTACACAGCAGGTGTCACCCGCATAGTCTACTGCACCTGTGGGGTCCTGACTAGGTATATCAAGCGTGTGCTTGGATATACACAGTACCCCTTCTCCATACAGCAGTATTATATCCCACCACTACCGCCAGGCTCCTGTCCGGTCTGATCTCTGGGGTGCTGAGGGGCGGCAGTGCCAAGGCCAGAGAGGCCAGGGAGAGGCAGTATGCCCTGGACGAGGAGGAGGTCTCGGAGGAGGAGGAGGGACACGCAGAGGGGGAGGGTGATAGTGATGTGGATAGTGAGACAGGTCTGCGCCCAAGAGGTGAGAGAAGGGCACTCTTGACTATAACATATATCATATATATAACATATAACATATATATAACATATATCAAATATATAACATATATATAACAAATATATATAGCATACGGCCGTGAGGATTGTCTACAGGCAAGCCCATCATTATATAGTCTATGGGTTCTATTGATATTTGCAGTGCCTAGTACCCACCCCAGCCTACCCCCTACCCTTTGAGCAGGACACTGAGGCAGGGGGGGCCGGTGGGACGCACATCCACGGGACTGTGCCGGGGGGGGAGTACGCCCTGCCCCTAGGTGTACCGGATGTGGTTATCCTAGACGAGGTTAGGGGGGTTGACATATCACTGGGTAGCGGAGGTGTGGCCTCTCACGTCTCTCTCACGTGTAGGTGCATGAGCGGACTGTCGACACTGACGTGTGCCTGGCCCTGTGCCACAGACTGACGGCCCTGACACCCACAAGGGTACGGCTGGCGCAGATATCAACACCTCAGTGCCGGTTGTCTCATCCCTGCCACCTATATATAGATAGATACATATATATATATATTTATATTTATACATATATGTACCCATGCAGCGTGATATTTATGTGTATGTGTATATGTTTCTGTCTATGTCTACATCGCCTCTCCCTGTCCATGCCTCGTGCCCCCACCCCAGGTTGTGCTCATGAGTGCCACACCATGCCATGAGGTGGAGGGGTACTTCGCAGGTGGTGGGCAGGGTGGTTGTCAGCGTCACTATAAGTATCAGTGTCAGTATCAGTGCCAGTGTCAGTGTCGGTGAGCCTCTTCTCTCCATATCCATGCACCCTCACCCCAGGGCCCAGTGGAGACGTGGATGTCATAGATGCAGAGGCAGCGCCTGACCCCCAGCCGTTCTCAGGTACCATGCTGTCGACACAATGGTAGTCCGTGTATACGAATATGCATGTATGTGTATATACACTATGTCTCCCCCCTGACCCATCCCCTGCCAGAGTTGCCCGGGTGTCTCTGGGGTCACGCACACACACCCTCACGCACCTCTACTCTGACGATGCTCCAGTCAGAGACTATCTCGACAGGTACTGAGCAGTCTGTGTTAGTCGCATCAACGTTGAGAAACATCACTTCTATATGTATTCATACTGATATCCCAGGGCAAGTAGAGGGGAATACTTCACAAGGAAGTGTGAAGCAGTGGACCAATTACCCAAGGTATCGAATTGGTAGCTGTTACGTCAATATGTATGTTGTCTTTAGGATCTATACTCTGCTGACTCCACAGTTACCAGTCTCAATAGACTTCCGTATGCCCTGTGACTCCGTGCCGGACACGGCCTCTCTCTCGTCCACCCTCGTGCCGCCCGGATTTACTCCCATCTCTGCCAGCGATGCATATACGCATACGCCTACCCATACCGATGGCGCAGCGTCTGAGAGTGCCCTGCATGACCACCCCTGTCCAGTGCCGAATGAGTACGAGGTGCCCTCTGAGTATGAGGTGCCCCAGGCTGTGTGCAGAGCGGCATTCCTGATGGTCAGGTATAGGGCTGTCCCTTAGATACACTGTATGGGACCTGTTATCAAGGCATCATTACATCTGGGCACTGCCTGATATCAGGGACATTGCACTGAACCAGTCAACTCTACCAATTGTTCGTGACAAGGAGATTGTCCCAAGAGGTGTTCTCATCTTTTGTGGAGGAATTGCCCGGATTCAAAAGGTACCCTTCTAGGTTTCATTAGATCTAGTATGGTTCTTAGCTATCCAGTTGATGCTTGGTACTTCCCCCAGTTTGCAGAGTGGTTGTCTCACCCCGCTCTGGCTCCTCTGGTGCATGTCTGTCCCCTCCACTCCATACTCAGCGACGCCACACAGGTACACGCACATACTGCTATATACATGTACAGAGGGTGTTCTTGTGGTGACTGGAATATATATATATGTGTCGATCCCCCTCACTGCCAGGCTGCCGTCATGCTACCCGTGCCCAAGGGCACACTCAAGGTATGGGGTACATGTCTCAGCATGAGTATCATCATCAGCATCAGCATGAGCATCAGCATAGTCCTACATCAGGTTGTCCTCTCCACAGGCCTAGCCGAGACATCCATCACCATACCCGGCATTGATGTGGTGCTGGACCTGTGTGTCACCCACGACACCCACTACATACCACTCATCAGACGCGACATACTCAGTGAATGTATCATTGCAAGGTACATGATGGGTGACTGATCTGTCAACGTGATGTATATTGTATACATACATCTCCCATATACTCTCTCTAACGGTAGAGATACTCTGCTACAGAGGGCCGGACGGGTAGGCCGCGTCAGACCAGGTTATATACACATGTGTGTGTAGATAGAGTGTTCTTTGACTGTTATCCACATGGTATCATGTAAAGAAATTGTATACTAATACTCTACATATGTATATTTATCACTATGTATGATGGAAACCCATTGACGCCGGAGGGTGTCCCTTACCCTGTGGACAGCCTCCGTGACATGTGTAGGGTGTAGCCAGATACTCGCATGGTATCCGTACCCCTAATAGTATTAGGCTAATACCAGGCCTTGCTGTATCCTTTGTAGACAAGGACGCCCCGTTGCGTAGGCATCTGGTACCTGAGGTCAAGGTGTGGATACCGATGTTCGATGTGCCTTCTGTCTATAGTCTCATGGTATGCATCTTGTGCATAGTCTCATAGTCTCTGATCTGCCCCCAGAGACACAGCCTGTCGGGCCTAGTGTTGATGACAGTGGCACTAGGGATGCCAGACATTGTGAGGTGGGGTGGGGTGGGATACGGGCACCCATATATGTATATACATGTAGTGCTTGGTGTGACACACATGCACCCCCACCCATACTCCCAGGTCGATGCCGTCTCGTGTCTCGAGGGGTGTATTACAGGAGGCCATGACCTCACTGGCACACAGCTCAGTGGTGGTAGGTGGGTGGGAGGGTGTATACACAGGGTACACGTGACAGTGATGAGTCGTAGCCCAGTGCCCACTCACACGTATTCATTTATATCTATATATACAGTACAGACTTTGTGTTTAACCATCCAGCCAGACCTCTGGGCGGACATGCCTTAGTACCCTATGGGGCGAGCATTGCCTCTCTCCCCACTGGGATTCACTCCGCAGCACTGGTACTCAGGTGGGACAAGACTATATAGTATATGGACGCTATCTATGGGGAGGAAATCGTTGCGGTTGGTCATTTGTATGTGTACACGATGGTCTATACAATGCTGGGGGACTCACAGCCTGATGCTGATATTGCCTCTGACTGTCAGGTGTGCTGCTGTGGGTCTGTCTGCCATGGGCTGTGTACTAGCAGTCCTGGCCGAGGGAAGGTTCTCGCCATTCGCAGTAGAGATCGGAAACACAGTCCAGGTATGCATTTCTTATGTATTGGCATGTGTATATATATGCTGTTTGTCTATCAGTCAATCCTTTCCTAATAGCCAACATATCTCTGTCACATGTATGTGCAAGTTGATCATAACTAATGACAGGTGGCCTGTGCGAGACGTAGCTTTGCATACCAGACACGGTCAGACCTGGTGGCAGGTACATTATGTATATTATATTATATGTGTTTTATATAGGGCTGTTGACATACATTGTATGTCCCAGCATAGTGTAGTGTGTCACGGCCACTGACGCTAGGGTACAATGCATATGTCTTTTGGTTGCGTAACCGCCAAGTGTATAGCCAACAACATATGTATCAGTATCAGCATGAGGGTGCATACCCCGTGTCAAAGGGTGGCAGGCATCCTGCCAGTAAGACCCCTGACACAGAGAGTGAGACAGAGAGTGCGTGGGTGCTGAGTCACGGCCTGTGCTACCTGGGTCTGACCCAGGTCCATGATGCCGCACAGATGCTGCAGGGCAGGTGGGGTCGGGGGCTGCGGTGGATACACTGTATACATGTTGTGGGTCTTACCAACCATACCTTCTCCGTCCCATCCAAAGAAGCAACATAGATACTGATACTGATACTTATACCTGACTCCAGCCTGGCGTATATGGGGATGGCCCCATTCCCTAAGCGGAGACTAGTGTCTGAGGTAGAGGGCGAGGGCGAGGGCGAGGGAGAGGGCGAGGGTGCCTGTGGCACAGGTGACATCGGTATGGACCAGGGCAAGGTGTCCGGTGCCATGGAGCACGAGGATACACGGGTATCTACACTGTAATCATATGTGTAGTTGGAAATGACAAGGGATGTCCATGTGTCTGCCGTGTCCATGACAACTACACCCCTGACACCCAGGACCTTCCCTGTCGTGACCCCCTTGACCTGCCGTGCTATGCCCCCCATCTGTGTGAGACGTCTCTCCCCTACCTACACGGACCCCTGGCTGAGGCGGTGCTACTGCTATGGGCCCTGAGCAGTGCCAGGTGGGGGATGGTGTTACTCTCTTTTACTGGTAATGCTTTCCATCATTGTAGTATGATAGTCAATATTCACTACACCCTGTAGCGACTCCCCCTGTCTAACCTCTAGGTATCTGTGTGAGGTCCACCCGTCCACCAAGGCATTCCCCTCTCCTGCTGTTAGGGGGGCAGCAGAAAGGGCTGATACTGATACTGCCCTCCATGATGCTGATACTGGTACTGGTACTGAGCCCAGTAGTGCCAGTGTGGGTGTGCTGGAGGGACCAACAGAGAGGTGGGGTGGAGTGGTTGTATACTGTATCCCTCTTGCAGAGTCATGCCTCTATCCCCCTTGGTGCTGATCCCCTTGCCTATCCCCTTACTATGTAGGTATGCCACCGGGTCCTTGGGGGACAGGCTTCGTGTCCAGCTGGGCCCAGGGCTCAGTGAGGGTGTGGGTCTGTATCCCGTCAGGGGCAGGACCCAGCAGGGTGAGTCGCAGGGATTGGTGGACGCTGTCGACTAGTGACTGTGTTGCACACACATATGTATTCTGTCATGATGAGTAGCATGGCGTCTGCCTATGTCCTTATGTCCTTATGTCCTTATGTCCTTATGTCCTTATGTCCTTATGACCAGGATCGCACTCCTTCGTGGCTGTTGTGGACCCCCGCCCCCCTCCTCCAGCTGACCCCCCCTACCCCTGTGCCCCAGCTCTGTTGCACTTACAGGCAGCCCAGACATCTAGGTGGGGACTCTACACTCTACACTCTAGGCTCTACACTCTAGACTCTAGACTGTTGTCTGTAGACTCTTGTTGAGCAAGTCGCTGATGTGTATTCTATCACATTGGCACTGACATCAGACAGCCCTCTGCGTATGCTCTGCCTGCCTCGCGTCTGCTGCTGGCATGTCATATGGACAGTATGCATATGGAGGAGGGACAGGGGCAGAGGGTGGATGGCCCTCCCGGCAAGCACCCCCCCTCTCCCACCCCCACCTGCATGATGGCCCCTCCCTCGGTGGTGCCCCTCTTCCCAGGGGCATACCCTCTCCCCAAGTGCGGCTGGGTTGTCTTGCTTACGTGTATATACGTGTATATATAGTCTGCTGATCTTGTCCTAGTCTTGACACTCTGAAGCCCAAGTATATCCGAGATCCATCTCTCTCTGCTTCTCTCGCTCTCTCTCGCTCTCTCTCTCTATATATATATATATGTGTGTGTGTTTCTCTCTCTTACCCCAAGAGACCCGAGGGACACTCCAGTCATAGAGCGCAGCAGTACCGTTTTGCCTCTAGGTAAGCAAAACACTCACACTGTATTCCTGGTTGCACCAAACGGTTAATTAGTGGTTGATCGTCTTGAGTACAAAAGTGTACCAATCCCCTCTCCATCCCATTCCAGTCCATGCCAACCTGGGGTGCCTGGTGGTGCCTAGCAAGGTGGTTTGCAAGGAAGGTGGGTGGACGTGACTGCTGTCATCGGTGGCATAGGGGGATGTGGTATAGGGGGGGGGGGGATGTGGCGATGTGGTACCATCCATTGTGTTCTATATGACCATCCTCATATCTATTCTGACACTCCCTCCCCCCAGCCTGTGTCCCTGTGTGCCACGCCCCCTCCCTACTGTCTAGCAGGGTCTCCCAGGCAGTGGTGTACATGCTGAGGAGGCAGGAGGGGAGGTGAGGGCAGGCAGACGGCAGAGCCGCTTTCCGGTTATCAGTCAGTGCTTTATCAACCCAGTGTTGGTGTGGTTACCAGTATGCATCGGTCTTTCATTTTTGCTCATGTCCCAACCCCAGCTCTGGGTCCACCCTGTCGTCAGGCAGCATCCAGGTGTCATTCAGCCCAGCTGCTGATGGGTTTACAGGCCATCCTAGGTATGGGAGGGTGTGCATAGATGGGTAGGTACTCATAGTCCCCATCTCACTTGTCAGAACGTGGATAGGAGGACCTGCGCAGTGCAAGCGCCTGGAGATTGCAAGGTATACGGATATATATATATATAGAGAGAGAGAGAAGTGGGGTACAAGGGGTATAGGGTGAGACCTGGTTCAGCCACAGTGTATCTATGTCGCTCACTTACCCCCTCAGACGTGTTGTGAGCGCTGGTCTCAGGGCGGTGACAGAGACAGTCTTTGACGCTAGTGCCCTGGGAGGGGGGGACTCTGGGAAGGGCCTCTCCCACAAGGCAGCAGTCGAGGCACACCTATCACGCGTAGACACACAGATACAGGTGTGTAGAGAGAGAGAGGGCTGGTCCATTGTCAGCCAATCCATTCCACATACTATATGGGCACTCTAACACAGGTGTTGGCAGCAGAGCACAAGATACCTGAGGTGACAGGCAGGGACGCAGTGTATAGAGCACTTATAGCTGCATTGTCCCATGGCTGAATGGTCAGGGGAATTGAGGACACGATCCTGCCAATGAGGCAAGAGTACGGCCAGATAGGCTGTATATGTACTGTATATCGCTCTATTCAACAGGCGGTCAACGCATAGAGGACCCGTGATCCCAGTCTGAGTACACTGTTCTCAGTGTAGTGCCAGCATGGGTGCAGGGCCAGTCTGAGTGGGCCTTGACATAGGGGCCTGTACCCTGCGTCTGAAATTGTGACGCCGATGGAGAGAACATAGGACCTCTCTGTTGACCACTCCTCACCTTGGTGAAATGTGGACGCATTGTTGCATGCTCAGTTAGTGGAGTATCGAAGCGAGTGGAATAGATTGAGGGTGTGGAGGAAAAACTCTCATAAACAATGT
>BDIP01001166.1:0-11889 GCA_003568945.1 Kipferlia bialata
TCGAAGGAGAGGCAGGCCCTGCTTGGGTGCCGTGTGCCCCAGCTGTTGAGGGCAGCACAGACACCATCACACACTCTACTGTGCTATAGGTGGCGTCTCTACTGTAATGGTCTATGCCTATACAGTCGGCGTGGCATCTTTGGTGACAACGTGTAAACAGTACGTTGGACTGTATACTCTACAGAATGGTTCGTCCTCCACTAAGTTGGTCACAGAATCACCTGGTTCAGTTGCGTCTAGTGGTTACTGTCATGGCACACCCATACTGGGTGACCCATCAGTGATGGGCCATCACCTCACATGCCACGACAGATGTCACGCAACAATTAGTGAATGGCCAGTTCATCAAAACGAGATATTTCAACACTCTAAGGCCATATGCTATTATATATATTGTGTGTATGGGAAGACCCCAATGAGACGATCAACGCTAGCTTCAGGAACTTTCATAAGTCTTAGCTAGTGTGTGAGACGAAGCGGGGGGACTTATTCATCACTACTTGAAGGGAGACGTTGCAAATAGCCTCGAGGTCAATTCTTCGCAGATGTCACCATTTGACTCTGCACCAGGTGACCCTAGTTCCAGGGGTTGTGACGTCGTGATAAACACGGTCGCGCCGTTCCCCACCCCTTGTTTACTTCTACTACACAAAATACGGCGTACAAAGAGCAGTACAGATGGATCGGATAACTCCATCAGTGGGAGAAGAATGAAAAAAAGACCAACAACCCTTACCAAGACCTGTATGGGATAGAATGTGTGATATTTCAGTAGTGCCTGGATAATATATGTATTTTGCGTGAATTCTCAATGGAGTTTGAACAATGACCGAAACACAGTTTCTACTCAAACACTGAACAGACACCTGCCCTGGAAATACTAATGGGCATGTGTGGGCATATGATACATGATACATAATGGATAATCACTCCGAAAATCGACTATCATTGGAGCCAGCAAGACCGACTCCAGCAATTTGGATCCCCCAAAAAGGATAGAG
This sequence comes from Kipferlia bialata, assembly GCA_003568945.1. Lineage (NCBI taxonomy): Eukaryota > Fornicata > Kipferlia > Kipferlia bialata. Next base: position 1,002 of record BDIP01001166.1, read on the forward strand.
ATCCCATATCCTATAGAAGATGATCTCTGCCTAGCTCTAGTGCAATGCGCTTAGGGGGGCGGGACCTAGAGTCAATGGTAATGGGGTCACATGATGACTATCCACGAGAATTCACGCAGAACTGTATTTGTACAACAGTTTAGTAGTACATATATGAACAGACCCCCACCTGCACGTGTGGGGTAGACCCAGTCCCACCCATGCCTCATCAGAGAGGGGCAGGGAGGGGGAGGCACCTAGGGACAGGAGGCCGGAGACATACTGGGGGTGAGGGACACGTCAAAAACACATGATATAATGATATGCATACACCCATACCTCACTGTCCTCTGTGACTATGGCTGTAGTCAGTGCCGTGCACAGGGCATGGGAGAGAGAGGGGTCAGCGGCAACGTCCTCCCTGGTCAGCCCCTGTCCCATGACATGCGTCATCAGGGGTAGACCAAGGGTGGGGGGGAGGGTGGTTACTATCACTGAGGCATAGGGGAGAACAGGGGGGGGCTTGGACCTGGTTCCACTAGGGGTGGAGGTGGGGCGAGAGGGAGAGGAGGGGAGGGTGAATGGGGACGTCAAGGTGTCGCCACCCCTCTCTCCCTCTGCACCTGCCTGTACTGACACCGATGGCTGGTATAGCAGGAAGGGACTGTCAGCCAGAGAGGCAGAGAGTGTAGGGGGGTCTCTCTGGCATATCTCGCAGGATGCCGCAGCAGCTATGTACTCTGTCAGCTCCCTGACCCCGGCCTCTGTCTCTGTCTCATACCCCTGTGTGTACAGACCCCCTGCCTCGGCCTCACCCTCTGCCTCACCCACCCCCAGGGCTGTATACAGCATGGGAAGGGCAGGGGGGAGGGGCCTAGTTGGGTCACTCACTCTACAGTCACCACCCCCTCTAGCCCTCTGCACTACACCCCTTGCCCTCCCTACTGCTGGGTGTCTGGGGCCTAGGTCTGTGACAAGGCCTGCCAGACAGGCAGCTATGCAGGAGAGGGCGGGGGAGGAGGGGGAGAGACCACCAGGTGACATGGCAGGTGTGTCCTCTACCCCAGCTATACCCTGGTATGTGCCATCACTAGTGGTGTCACCTGCACCTTCACCCCACAAGCACTGTAGATACACACCAGTCAGTGCCCCAATACACTTGGCAGGACCGAACCCCTGCACTGCATAGTCGAGTATGCACTGACAGACAGCGGCAGAGGCAGAGGCAGGGTCGGGGGTGGGGTGGGGGGGTGATAGGAGGACGGCCAGGGAGAGAGAGTGACACAAGGCATCCAGTGAGATGGAGCCATGTCTGTCTCTAACACCATGGCCAGTGGACACACTCCGCCTAGCTACTCCCTGTCTGTGACCCCTGGCCTGTGTCTGTGTCCTACTTGACCCTCTGTCCATATCAACATCCATGTCCATATCCATGTCTACATCTGTCTCTGCCTTAGCAGCATCGAGTACCATGCCCACCCACTCCAGCCTCTCTCTCTCCCCTCCCCCTCCCCTCACCACTGCCAGGTCCAGCACAGTCTGACAGGGCAGGGGGAGGGGGGGAGGGGGAGGGAGGAGACCCCCTGAGGGGTATACAGCAGGCTGTCTCTGGTCAGGTGATGCATGGTCTGTATCAATGCGACCCCCCACCCTGACCCCCTCGGATAGTAGCACTCTGCCACACTCCACTCTGCCTGGGGGTGGGTATGGGGTGTAGAGACACACGCATGATCATGAAGGCATACGATACATATATACACACTATACACCCACCTAGCAGACATGCCAGAGACAGGGCAGACAGAGGGGTGTGTACACCCTCCCCCTCTCCAGACCCATGTGTCACACGGGTATGCATCACCCTATGCAACAGGGATTCCTCTCTCCCTGCTGCCCCCTGCGCCCTGCAGTGCTGCAGTACTAGGGACAGACACACATCCCTACCTGGGGGTGGGGGCGGGAGAGAAAGGGAATATAACGGCGTGCTAGCGATCATCCAAACACACATGCGTATATGTATTCATGGAATGGGTTCTATCCATGAGCGGTCAATATATCAATCTGTAAACCATTACTAAACATATCCACCCCGATACCTGTGTGTATGCAGGTGTGCACCAGGGCTGGTGTCATCACCCTGTTGAGGTGGGTGTGGGTGTACTCTGAGTCCAGCAGCACCTGCAGCCACTCTGTCTGGTTGTGATACACAGCCACATCAAGTAGAGATGGCCCAGGGGGGGAGGGGGGAGGGGGGAGAGGGAGAGTGGCGGCCAGGGAGGGAGAGGCCACGGCCAGCAGACACCTACCCCTCCCTATGCATGCAGGCCCTGCCCTGACAGCATGGTAGAGGGCTGTGTGGCCTTGATTGTCTGGGGCATCCACCTCTGCACCTCTAACAACCAGACTACACACCACGGCATCCATCACATCTATGGCAGTGTCATCAGTGGCACCCCCTCTGTGTGTACCATGTGCACTGCCACTGACACTCTGCATGGCATGGTGTAGGGCAGTCATGCCCAGGGGGTCGGTGTCGGTCACACACACACCCTCGCCCTCTCCATCACCCATGTCTAACAGGGCCAGGGCACAGTCGCCATTGCCTGGAGGTGAGGAGGCACTGGTACCTATATCCATCATTCTAAGTCTATCACCATGTACATAATCCACTCTCCCCCCACCTGTCTGTATAGCATGCATCAGAGGTGTGAGGCCTGCCTGACTCCTGGTGGATAGGAGGGAGGGGTGTGATGCCACCTCCTGGCACATCAGCGACACAGAGCCTGGAGGGTCAGGGAGATCATGATGTATAGAGACATAGACAGACACTATTACAACCATAGACCATAGGCATTCCCACCTGCCGATATGCACCGGAATAGCATGTCTCTCTCCCCATGTATAGACTGCAATGCATCCCCTGTCTGGCTGGATAGCATGTCACATGACCCAGTCACAGTGGTGGAGGCAGGCCCTAGCACACTGGCCATCTCTATCTGCGGCACAGACACAGCCATGGACCTATCTCTCAATCCAGATAGGGCACCTACACTGGGGGTGAGGGTGGTAGAGGGGGGTATGCGGAGTAAATATCAGTGGTGCAGGATAGGACACTATTACCAGCACTAACACTACCTAGCCAAGTATACATACATACATACATATAACCCACCTGGCCATGTGGTTGTGGAGTGCGCGGGCCTTGACGCTGTCTGCATCAGGACCCTCCCCCCATATCCCATCTCGGTAGTGGGTCTGACTGTCTGAGGCACAGTCAGCACCATGACCATCATCAGAGTCAGAGTCAGAGCGAGGTGAGTGGAACATGGAGGATGCCTCAGACCCATCGTGTGTGTCATCACTGACAGAGTCTCCCTCAGACCCACAGGGGGGGTAGTGCCCTGTCCCAACGTGGGAGTCACCTCTGTACACCCTGTGCATCCCACCCCCACCCTCACTGTCACTCATGCCCTCACCCTCACTCTCCGTGTCACTGTCATAGGCTGTGCCAGCCAGGGGACTCTGACCCAGCCGACTCATGCCACCTGGCCCAGCCCTCTTAGACACACCCCTCATACCCATACCACTGCCCCCTGCTGCAGGTAGGGACAGGGTGTGGGAGAGGGGGGAGAGGGTGGGGTGGGGTGATCCCCCTGCACTGCTGGTGTCATCCCCTGTCTGATGACCAGGGTGGCTGGATGTATAGGGCAGGGCCGTGAGGCTCTCTGTGTCCCTCCTTCTCTGCAGACTCCTCATCTGAGACTCACCGTCATCACCCTCTCCCTCCTCTATATCAGCCTCAGCCTCCATCCCCCTCAGAGTCTCAATGGCACTAGTGTATCTGGGGGTCAGGGGTAGGTGTAATGATGTATATATACACATACGTCACTATCCATATCAATACACTACTGCCCACCTCCTGAGCCTCTGGTGTGCCCTTGCCAGCAGAGCCTGCACCTCCTCCATGGTGGGTGTGTGGGAGGTGTCCACATAGGGGGACAGCACTGGGGGTGGGTGGGGGGGGAGAGAGAGGGAGAGAGAGAGAAGGAGAGAGACTGAGTCACCCATAACTCAGTCCCTCTCTGGTATCATCTACAATACATCCATATACACATGAAGAAGTACCTATGCTCCCCGCCCTGGTCCCAAACAGCATCGAGTACAGGGACTCATGTGCATTGGACTCAGCTGGGGATATGTTCACAATCAGGTGCGTCTTGGAGTTGCCTCCCAGGGCAAAGGAGAGAAGACGGGTCAGCTTTGAATCTCTGGAGCGTCAGTACAGAAAACGTCTGCAACAGATTATCAATATTCCGAATGAAATATACACGCATAGTCACAACTGTGTGCCCTACCTATAAGGAATGTGTACTGTCCTGTCTGGGTTCCTCTGCTGTTCTACTAGGGAGGACACTACATTGCCTAGGGGTCAGGGATGGATAGGCATCGTCTTATCAGTAAGGAAATACACACACACACCCACCTAGTGCGAGCAGACTCTTGTTGATGTGTCTGGCCTCTCTCAGACGCACTGCACCCCTGGGGGTCAGAGAGGGGGAGAGAGAGAGAGAGAGAGAGATCATTGTGCGTACCTAGCGTCTGTTCTGGACACAGACTCCGACCCAGCCAGATCCACAATGTACAGACGGGATGTCACCACACCTCCCATCGCTCTAGGGGCCTATGGGGTTAGGGTAGAGAGTAGAGAGGGAGTCACAAGGAGGGGGACAGTGGTATGTGCAGAATCTGGTGTTAAAAGATTGAGTGTATTTGTAGCATTTGTAGGAGTATAAGGGCATGAGGACACATGACGAAGCAATTCACCTTATAGCACCGTGTGTCAGTATACGTGTTGATATGCATATCCACACAACCATACCTTCTGCACGAGTGTCAGACAGAACAGGGTGTGGCTTCTGCTACTGTTGCTGTTCATGGCATGGCCCCCCATCACCTGGGGTGGGGGAGAGACTGAGAGTACATAGCGTGTATATACTGTCTATGACCATGATACATATGGTATTGTGACTGAGTGATATACCGCACCCTGTTCGCTGCCCCCCTCCTCAGCACTGCCATGGCCTCTGGTAGACTGTCCAGCCCAACCTGGGGGTAAGGTGCATAATAGACACAGACATAGACGGATGGGAAGATAGATGGACACATACATATACAACTCAACAGGAGGTCCGGACCAAATGGCATGAATAGCAGAGTACACACCATCCCCCCACCTCTGTGGCGCATGACACTACTGGGTCTGCCCCTGTCCCGTCGTCATAGAGAGAGAGGGGCTGGGAGGAAGGGTCAGGGGAGAGCAGGTCTCTGGGGTGGGTATGTACTTATACTGAGTCATATACACATGGCCCACATACCTGATTGTCTCTAGATACACCTCCAGATACCGCACAGACAGGTATGCGTCCCTGTCCTGTCCCTCTGCCACTGTATCTGGGCCATGTGCACTGGGTCTGTTGACAGGGGTGCCTGGGTGGGCTGCAGTGAGGGGCAGGGTAGAGAGGTATCACATGCATCACAGTCACGTATCGGGACACATAATCCCATTCCCCCTACCTTCCTCTATATCCCCTGTCTCTGTCTGACCTGTGCCCTCCAACAGGGCCTGGGGGTGTAAGATGGAATACAAGTTGAATACTGTCGTATCAGGCTCCTGAGAGATACTTCTGCAATACACACATCATGTGACAAGCATATGAGCACCCCCCCCACCTGCACCGCCCTGGGGATGATGCCCATCTCTGAGTGCAGGTCCCCTCCCAACACAGTGTGGGTCTTGCCTGGGGGTGGGTCTACTGAAGTATACAATGCTGTAGTGTGCTGACAATACCAGACTATAACACACGATGGGATGGGGTGTATATGAGCGTAACCCACCTGACCCTGTCTGTCCGTATGCCAGGACACATGCGTTGTACCCTGCCTGGACCTGTCTGACCAGGGGCAGGACAGAGCCTGTGAACACATCGGCCTGAGGTCAGAGGGGGGGAGGATATACAGGAATGTATGTAAAGGAGAAAGTGTTACTGAAAGGAATCCATATGGTAGGTCATAACATGGTGAGGAGGGATATGTGCATATCATCCTACATATATACAAATATACCTGGGACGCGTCTGGCCCTAGGACATGGTCAAACACAAAGGAGTGGTCGGTGTCGGGGTCAGCCTCCACGGCATCCCTCTCCCCGTCCCTCCCCCCCTCTCTGCTTCTAGGCTGCACTGTGACTGTGACAGATGGGCCAGAGTGGGACACAGCAGTGGCCATGCCTGAGGGTGGGGGTACATGTAGACAAGTGTGTATTCAATGCATGGAGGTTGTATACACTGGTAGAGAAACCGACATGCTAGTATTGGCTCTGGATTGAGAGCATTGTACAGCAGTGAATACAGAGATCGGTGGGGTAGTGAAAGAAATAGAGTCATGGGGGACCCAGTCAACCAATGAATCCATTACAGACGGATAGAGAGCAAGTAAAAAACAATACAGATATAATACCGATATGATCAATCAACTCCTGACCACTGTATGTGCACACGGCACCTCCATACGAATCAGACATCACGTATCATACATAGTGATTAATGTGTCACATGTACCTGTCTCCATATCAATCAGGGGCCTGATCCTGCACGTGGTCTCGATGAAGTCCGCACTACCCTGTGCACCCTCCCCCCTCCCCCCTCCTACATCCTCCCCAGTCCTAGGAGGGGTAGGCCTCTCCCCCTGCCTCCCTAGCAGTGCCACCTCTCTGGGCTGGGTGTCCCAGTCATTCCCAATCATGACGTATCCGTATGCACCCTGGTCCCCGCGGGGCCGCAGCACTCCGACAACTACCACTCAGGGTACAGCTAGTACGGGTGCAAGGGTGGTGTAGAGACTAACCAAGTTGGAACTTGGATTTCGGTACTATATGAGAAAAAGCTAAAAATCTGTGTGTAGCTAAGTTAGATTGTGTCTGGTAACTCAGCGCTTTAAGGAGTGTCACCGACGCTCTCCTTCCTTGGACCAATCAGAAGCTATGCTTGACACCGATACCCCCGAGCAGATCAGCGAGGTTGCCCTGTCCGTGTTCAGGAAGGTGGGTGTCTTAGGGGCGTCAGGGTCTGTCCTAATTGCCGGAATTGTAGTTGCACTTAGTCACTGTTGGGCATATTATCTCTCCCCTCTCTCTTTGACACCCAGAGGCCCCTGAGGCTGGGATGTGCCCAGGCCGTGCTCTACGCCTTCAAGGACGACATCGACAACGGTACTCTGAAGCTGGGAGGTACCCTTACCCTAGATTGTAAAACGGTACCGGTACCGGTACTGTTCTCCAACACAATTTGAATCACCTCTCACGTGCAGGTGAGTTTGCCGGCAAGTCTGCTGAGCACTGCATGGTCAATGCCGACGTGTACAACCATGGAGCCGACACAGAGGTGGGTCAGGGTGGATACTGCCACTGATGCTATGTATAGTAAGTACTTAGTTTCCCTGCTCTCACCGCAGGGTATGTGTGGAGGCCTGCACTCTGCCATTGTGTGCTGCCCAGACATCGAGGACGCCATGAGACAGGTGGGACAGTGCCTGCTCAGTACTCTACGTACATACTGTTGTGTACACATTCTGATACCATGCCCCCCCCCTGACATCCAGCACTTCACCGAGACTGCCGGGTCTGTCCGGTGCAGAGAGATCAGGAAGAAGAGGGTGTGGTCTTGCCAGGTCAGGGGTTTGGATTAGTAGTAATGTGTCTCGGATATGTGGAACAGCAATACAACAAGACTTGCGATATTGGTATCTCTTCCTACACCTCTCTCTGTGTCTGTGTCTGATGCCCAGGAGTGTGTGAGACAGGCCACCACTCTGGTAGCCACCCACCTCCAGAAGGACTAAGAGCGGCAGGATGTAGATATAGCCATCGAATAGTCGGGGACTGCATTTCCCGCTGGAGGTGAAGAGATGGTGAATGTGAGAGTGTATCCCTGACATGCACTCTCTTCAGGCACCCTCATTATTGACCGTCACTGGGCATGTATGTCCATGGCACAGCACGGCCCAGTGTCACCTTACATTATTTCTAATCCTATTGGAGTGTGTACGCCTCTCTTTATCAGTGTGAGGGATGGGTGTCAATAGATACATACACATAATACTCACTTCATTGGCATGGGCTGATAGCGGCCTCATTTAGACTCGCCCCTGTTCTGCTGGCAAACTGTGTGGATGGTGACTGTCATTTTCCTGGCTACTGTCAAGTATCTTTCGATATACTCATTATCGACGGAAGAGAGTCATCAAATCCACGAAATACTATCTATTCTTAGTATACCACAACTCAATCTTCCTTCTCAACCAATGTTGTGGATACACTCTCTGCTCGGCTACATGGATCACTTTCCCCTCCTCATTCTCTGTCTGGCTGTGTTGTAGACAGCACTGCTCCTGGGGGGTCAGACGGCATCCATGCATTTATGGACTCAGAAGTATGGAAATGTACACTGATGTGTACCAATGGGAAAGTGATATGCAGAACTAGATACACTGCACCTGTTGCTGAGCCTCCTTGTCTCCCTCTGTCCACCGGTACGGCCTGTCAGTATCTCCCTCATGGCACCATCCTCCCTGGCGTCAGAGGGGGGTAGATATCTTATATATATATATATCCATATGAACTATACACCCACACACCTAGCCATTGCGGCCCTCTGGAGAGTGGACAGGGAGGGTCCCTTGAACAGATCGGACAGGGGTGAGGCCCCATGCCTCTGGGGTCCAGATGACACAACGGTGTGGCCAGCCTGGGTCCGGTACACAGGCCTCCGCTTGGCAGACGGGAGGGGGACGCTGGCGGTTGGGGGGAGAGGGGAAGGTGATGGTGCAGAGACACACAATATATAGAGTCTGACCTGACGCCTACGGGTGCCCTGGGTATCCTGTCTCTCTCCTCCCTCTCTCTGTCCTCCGTCTCTCTCTCCTGGGTCTCTGCGGCATGTCTAGCCTCTGCCCTCACACGCCTGGCCTCCTCAGTGGCTGGGGTCAGGGCCAATACAGTAGGAGCATATATCCACAAGAATAGAGGTGACTGAGACTGATACCGGTACGTCAGTGGATGTCATAACCAACATACCCTGCTGGCCTGGGGACGCTGGGGGGGAGGGGGAGGAGGGGGGAGGAGGGGTACCCTCCCTCTCAGACTCCACCTCAATCACCTCCTCCTTCACCTCCTCCTCCTCCTCCTCACTCTCAGACTCCACCACTGTCTCAGCATCAGACTCCACCACTGTCTCAGCGGTCTCCGAGTCAGAGGGAGAGGGAGAGGGAGAGGGCAACCGGCCCATATCCACCTCTACCTCCTCCTCTACCTGGGGCACAACCTTGACACGCCTGGGTCAGTATCATCAGGATATAGGACACATCTAACTAGGTACCGTCCTTGTACTATGCCTCCCGCACCTGGGTGCCCTTCCCTTGGGTGGCAGGGGCAGGGGGGGGTGCTCCACCTCAGCCTCAGCCTCAGTCTCCTGGGTGGGCAGGGGGTCTGCCTCGGTGGGCAGGGCAGGGGACATGGACCTGGGGTCAGGAAGGACAGGGGAGAGTGCAGAGAAAGGTTATGGCTGCTCATGTATAAAGGAAACAGCTTCCCAGTCGAAGAGTGTGACGTGATACATATCGATAGGTATCAACTACTAGAAACCACGATGATACAGATACCTCTTGGACGAGAGCCGAGATGACCGCCTGGCTGGGGTTGCTGGCTTGGGCTGCCCCCTCCCCCTCGTGGCCCTGGTGGGGACGGGGGAGGCAGGGACCGGCACATCTTCACTCTCAGCCATGGTCTCAGTCGGGACGGGCGACATGCTGCGCTTGTTCTGCAGACGGCGGGACCGCCTCACAGGGGCATGGCTCTCTACCATACAGTGTGATGCCTGATAAACGCAGATAGGGTCACTAGGGGAGTAGTGTGGGGCACAGGAGAGGTGTTCAGTAAACATAAGGCCGCATCCATTCAGACACATTTGAAGCAAAAACAAGGGTGTAGCTATTTCGCAGGTAGCTTGTGAAACTCAACATTCATGGGATATCTATTCAGACCAACAACAACGACACAGACGAGGCGGACCAGGCCATACATCTACACTAGCCACTGCTGAGGGCACAACACACATAAACTGTCAACACATCACGAACCAAATCTCAACAATGCGTTCACGGAGGGAGAGTAGCGACTAAGGGGCCACTGGGCTTACCACTTCTGGCCGCCCTGTCCGCCGTATCCACCTCCACCACCAGCCAGCTGGGGGGGCACCTCCTTGCCGGCCTCCCTGAGCACATCTGCAATCTCGCGGGACAGCCTGTCATCGGCCCTGGTCCAGAAGGTGACGGCCACACCACTCCTGCCAGCACGGCCGGTACGGCCGATACGGTGGATGTAATCCTTCTCATTGCCTAAGGGTGAGTGGCAGGGATATGGGATAGTCATATGTATCAGGGGGTGAGTGTATAAGCATCACACAGTCACGTACCAGCCATGTCGTAGTTGATGACGAGGTTGACGTTGGGGATATCGAGTCCTCTCTGGGCCACGTCGGTGGCAATCAGGACCTGGATGTCGCCCCTCTTGAAGAGGTGCAGGGCCTGCTCTCTCTCCCTCTGCTCCTTGTCTCCGTGAATGGACATGCCGCGCAGGTTGGTGCGGTCCCTGATGACGTTGTGCACGTCCTCGCAGCCCCTCTTGGTCCTGCAGAACACCAGGCCCTTCTCGCCAGGCCTCAGGTCCCTGATCATCTCCATGAGGCAGTCCATCTTCTTGTACTCGTCCACAAACCTGGCAGTCAGCGACAGTAGCGTAGAGGGGGGGGGGGGGAGAGAGAGAGGGCATGCCCACAAGTGTCTTGTACCTGAACCT
>BDIP01001167.1:0-11882 GCA_003568945.1 Kipferlia bialata
ATATATATATAGAGAGAGAGAGAGAGAGAGAGAGAGAGAGAGAGAGAGACAGAGACAGAGTGGCATTGCAGAGGCTGGAGCCAAAGGTAGACATTGTAATGTATCGTGTAAGTATTTGTATATTAATATAAATATATATTGCATATATATGTATTGTATATATATATTGGCTGGAGGAGGTCAGGGTATACAGTTGTACTACAGTACAGTATACAAATTATTTGTGTGTCTGCGTGAGCATATATATGTATACATATGGATATACATGTCCTTATCCCCAGGAGACCCTCTCCTCTGTCAACACATGTATTCAGTGCATATGTATATATGTACTTATAACCATATATATATATATATTTCTATCTATATATGCATGTTATGTATATCTATGTGTATGCCCTTATCCCCAGGAGACCCTCTCCTCTGTCAACACCCAGTTAATAGGGGTCCAGCAGGAGCTCGAGGACACAAAGGTACTCTCTCTCTCTCTCTCTCTCTCTCTCTCTATACACATATATATACATGTGTATGTGTGTATGTATAATAGTATATAACCCCAGTCCACCCTGGCCGAGTCCATGTCTAACAAGTGTCTAAACAAAACTGATCGTATCAGTCTAGTTTTCTGCATTATTATAGCCAGTAGTGCAATGTTATATTCACACTAATACCCAGTCCACCCTGGCCGAGTCCATGTCTAACAAGACACAGTCCGAGCAGCAGCTTGTGGAGCTCACACAGAAGGTATTATTATATATAGTGTATATATAGTATATACTATACATAGATTATACTGTACTTGTGGAGCTCTAACAGAAGGTATTGACTGGTGGTGTTACATTTTATGGAGAATCGCTAAGTACCTTATTACTATATATCTCAGTGTGTTTCTGTTTTCAATTTTATTTTGTTTCAGCAGTACTCATACACATATTATGCAATAGTGGCACTATGGTTGACTGTCATTGACTGTTGTTGACCGTCATTGACCCCCAGAACAAGGCTCTGATGCACCGTCTGGTCCAGGCCAACCAGGCACGGAGGGACCTCCACAACAAGGTATCAGTATCAGTGTATGTATAGTTCATGTAATTCCTATAGTAGAATATCAATTTATACATTCATATTGAGTTCTATTAGTGGTAGTATTGTTACTATCCTGACCCCCAGATCCAGGACATGAAGGGAGCCATCCTATTGTATTTATAGCATTATAGTAAACACTGTAATTATAGATAACACAATTAGTCTTTGTTTCTCTCTGTATATTAATAATATATATTAATACTGACCCAGATCCAGGACATGAAGGGAGCCATCCGGGTGTTCTGCAGAGTGAGACCACCCCAGAAGCCCAGGTATTATATATACTAGATACACTGTATATTTTGTTCGTGTGTGAGTTTTCATTATACCCCCAGGCTCGCTGGATACATTCACTTCTTTTGTGTATCAAACAATATACGTCAAGTTTTGTTTATCATATTATATATATATGAATGTAAGTGTATCATATATGTATATATATAATAATTATATATATATATATATATATATATATATCATATTCTAACCACAGGCCCTCTGGCGTGGGAGAGACATTCAAGTTCCCGGGTCGGGAGACTGGGGGTGAGAGGACCAAGCTCAACGTGTACACTACGGTGACTAGGTATAGTGCAGCATGTGGTATATAGTCAGAGAGATATGTTACTAAAACGGATATTTAGAACAGTTTTGAAATTGTTGCTAAAACTGATACTCAATCTGACATTAATGACATAATTGAGCTAAAAATACTACTAAATACTGATACTACCACTGATACTTAGGGTGGATGGCAGGAAGGAGGAGCACGTTGCCAAGCATGACTTCTTCGACAGGGTGTTCAGCATGACAGACGGGCAGGTATAGATGTATATACCATTATTAGTATATATCTATTTGATATCAATCAATCAATCAATGTATTGATTTGTCAATGTACTGATGTTCAGGCAGATGTCTACAGGGAGGTTGACGACCTTGTCCAGTCTGCACTGGACGGGTACAAGGTCTGCGTCTTTGCATTTGGCCAGACAGGGTCAGGGAAGGTATACACAGTATTCTATGTATATATATAAGGGAGAGAGCGAGACACACACTATGCAGGGCCTTCCTCCATAACAATACACTTACATACATGTATATATGTAGATATGAATGTGTAGATAGAAGAACGTGAGACTGACCCCCAGACCCACACCATGCAGGGCCCCCCTGCCATAGCAATACACTTATACATATTCATATACTTATATATGTATGGATGGATAGAAGAACGTGAGATTGACCCCCAGACCCACACCATATACCATTGTCTCTCTCTCTCTCTCTCTGACCCCCAGACCCACACTATGCAGGGCCCCCCCTCCATGTCATTTGAGGCACCCTCTACAGGTATATGATATATGTATATTTTGCCGATATATATATACAGGTGTCCTATTATTAGTAAATGTTGGTAATTATTAGTTACTAATATATATATATATATACTCACACTGACACTGTGCATGACACTGACACTGATACAGGGGATGTCGACATGACATCTTCCAAGGACAGGGCCCCCAGGCAACTGGACACCCCTCCCAAGGACGCAGGTATCTCTCTCTCCCTCTTTCTCTCTCTCTCTCTTACCTCTAGACATCATCCCCCGTGCCGCCCACTCCATCTTCATCTCTCTCTCTCTCTCTCTCTCTCTCTCTCTCTCTTACCCCTCTAGGCATCATCCCCCGTGCCGCCCACTCCATCTTCACGAGACTCACAGCCATGGAGGCAGATGGGTGGAGGTCAAGCTGCACAGCCCAGTTCCTAGGTATGTAATCACAGGGAGAGAGAGGTGCATATTGATTGATAGATAGATAGATTGGTAGATAGATTGATAGATGGCTGGAGTGCAGCACAGCACAGTTCGTAGGAATTGGTATATATGTGTGTGAAGTTGTATATATTATATAGCTGTTGTATATATTATGTGTAATTTTGTACATCCTGTATGTATGTATCTAACCACTCAGAGATCTACAACGAGAAGCCCAGAGACCTCATCAATGCAGCATCAGAGCTTAGGTATCAGCTAATATGTACACAGTAAGTATATATATGAATATATGTATATATATATATTCATTATCCAGTGTATATAGTTCATTTCTATGCAGCATCAGAGCTCGGGTATCAATCTCCACATATCAATATTGAAATTAAGACATAAGAATAGGTTACTTCTTACACATTGATACACATATACCCTACCAGGATACCAGTGGGACAGGGCCAATATATTAATGTATGTGTTCTTCAGATATATGTATGTATATATAACCCCAGGATATATATACATATACCAGTTTGTTTTTCAATTTATGGATGTATATATACAATTCTCTTATTCATATAACACCAAGATAGTGTAAATACAGTTCTCTTATTCATTCAACCCCAGGATAGTGTCAGTGGGTCAGGGCCAGAAGGCCTATATATATATTTATATATACCATTATATATTAATATACATAGGTATATATACATATACGTGTATATAACCCCAGGATAGTGTCAGTGGGACAGGGCCAGGGCCAGAAGGCCAAGAGCAGCACGGGGACAGGTATGTATATATATGTATATATATATATATATATATACATCCATACACATATCTATTCGTCTACCATACATGCTGTTCCATCTCAAGAAGGCATAGAGAGAACGGGTATTTGTGTGGCGTCCTAGTGTGGTGTAACTATACTTACATGAGGAAGAGACTTGTTGCATTTCTCATTGCTGGTGAATAGGTCTCTGCCTCGATACGGGAATCAATTCTTTCAATCAATCAATTCTCTATATTCTATCCCACCCATATGATACTGATAGTCCTTATCTCGCCCGATGTATATATATATATATATATGTCTATATATCAATGAGTACCGCTACCAACACATTCCTTATATCAGACCGTGATGTTGTGGTGCAGAACTGGAGTGCAACCCCCGTTGACAGTACGGCCTCAGTGCTCAGGTATAGTATTGTATATGTATATATATTTAAACACATATGTATATATATATTTATGATGAGTATATGTAGGAACGATATCACTCTTGACTGTACGGCCTCAGTGCTCAGGTGCGAAACATGGAATAATAGAGAGTATTTGTAATTAATATATAATGTGGGTGTGTGGGTGTGTATTGTTCATTTCGCCTCGTGTGTATATATATATATATATATATTAATATATGTGCATATACCTTACCCTAGGCTTCTGAAGCGTGCTGTGAACAACAGACAGCAGGCCTCGACCGAGTGCAACGAACGCTCCTCCCGTTCACACTCCCTGTTCAGGTATTGTCAAGTGTCAAATGTATGTTTTGGAACACTAATAAGTAGTGTAATGTATATGAACACATATGCAATGTGTTAATGAAGGGCTTGACATCACTTTGGTGCATTTAAGTGTGCACATTTATACTGTCTCATCTGATACTGATTCTATTTACAAGTATGTTGCCTATGGTATACATATACATATGGAGTAATTGATATTTGTATATAGTGGTCATGACTTTGTAAACTGTGAATATTTGTATATAGTGTATTGTGTGCAGCATGCTAACCCTCAGGCTCAACATCACGCTGGAGAGAGGGGAGGAGAGATTGATTCTATATACTGTGTATATGAATAGTATATACACTCTCTATGCTATAATATATATATAGTGTATGTATTGTATATGGCATGCTAACCCTCAGGCTCAACATCACGCTGGAGAGAGAGGAGGAGACGCTGGAGGGAGAGAGCCGCACAGTCACACTGAACGGACAGCTGAACCTGATCGACCTAGGTACTAGGGGTATACTATAGTCAAAATTACCTATAGTTATATACACCTGTAGTTATATATACCTAGGTACTAGGAGTCACTGAGATATTACTAGTTGGATTATAGTTGGATTTTAGTATTGTTATAGTACTATTATTACATTCTCACCTGAACCTGATCTTCCTAGGTACTATATATCCTTATCATACAGTGGGACCTATCACTTAGATACATATGTATTCATTGTATGCTTGTCTGTTGACAATACGGGGTTAGATATATGTGTATACTGATATGTGTATATACTGACCTCCTAGGTCTGAGTGACTGAGCAAGGAGCAGTGTGTATATTGACCATATGTATACACTTATTACTATTATTAATATTAGTGAAAGTACTAATATTAATGATCATACTGAGTTATCACTATTTTGTTGTGTTAGATACTATATATGTGTGTGGATAATGTATATATATTCTCATTGCCAGCTGGGTCTGAGAGACTGGAGAAGAGCAAGGCAACTGGCCCGAGACTCAAGGAGACACAGGCCATCAACAACAGGTATGTATATATACATATATGTATATATATGTATGTGTGTGTGTGTGTGTGTGTGTGTGTGTGCTGACCCCAGCCTCATGGAGCTCTCCTCCGTGATTGGTGCTCTCAAGGCCAGGATGAAGGGCAAGAAGGTATACATTTATGTATATTATATATATATATATATAAGTAAGTATTAATCTATATATAAGGTATATATTTATATATATACATTTATATGAATGAAGGGCAAGAAGGTATATACATGTGTATATTATATATATATGTGTGTGTGTTTAGCTACAAGTATATTAGATATATGCTGCTTTCATTGGGCACTATATGGGTGTATATGCGTGGATGCTTTTGATGAAGGCATATTTGATTGTGTTTGAATGTACCTATGTATATAGTTGTGTGTATCTATATCCCCTCCACTGCTATATATATATATACATGTATGTATGCATATACTGATACAGTGTGGAAGGGAAGGTCCCTTTCGATTCCTGTATATATGTCTATAAATGTATGTACATTAATTGGTCTAATGATTTGTTTCTGTTTTGTTGTCTATAACCACAATAGCCAATCTAATTGTAGGCTGGAAGGGGTCCGTTCGTTGGATTCAAGAACTCAAAGCTGACAACACTCCTGGAGCCTGCTCTTACTGGTAAGTGATAGAATAGTATTTCACATATTTGTTAACAAGTAGTATTGATATATGTATGGTGTCTCTCTTTTCCCATTCCTCTCACTTATTGTGTAGCCCTCTCTTGTTTACACTTTATGACTATTCCTCTATGTATATTCAACACGCAATCAACTATTGTATCGTGCTGTATGTATCGTACTCAATGTTAAGTCATATAATATATTTATATAGATGAGTTATTCAATATTATTGAGTGATTGAGACATTTCTATTATTATAATAGCCCAGAAGAATTGAACTCAATACAGGAAGCAGTAAGACCCTTATGCTTGTGACCCTGTGTTCCGATGCAGAGTCTGTGGCAGAGAGCGTCAACAGCCTCAGGTATATATATATATATATATATATACACTCTATGTATACTATATAGTTTATATAGTATATGCAAGAAGCGTCAACGGCCTCAGGTGCATATATACTCTTTGTGTGCTATTTAGTCCATAGTATATATATGTGTCAGATGTAGAATAGTGTTTGTGGTATGCAGAGTCAGTGTTAGGGAGACGATATGTTGGAGTGAATCCTTTGTTTTACCAGTCAACACCGTCAGATTTACATATTGGGCATTTTCTACTATGTATATGACCTCAAGTATGATCACTCATAGCCGCAATATGACTGGTTCCATTATGTTGACAGTTATATCTGCCCAATATAGTTATATTTCAATAGTTATATATATAGCAATCACACTGACATCCATACTTCTTTGTGCATATGATTATTTGTATGTATATTATGTATATATATATATACTACCTATATTATATGTGCTCTTTTATCTAGATCATGAGACAAGTGTTTTGATATATATATGTATTATTATGAGTATGACCTGACTGTCAGGTTTGCCCGTAAGGTTGCCGGCTGCGAGGCCGGTAAGGCAGAGCGCAATGTCTCCCAGCAGTAGACGTCTGAGCGTCTGAAACGCCCTAGAGCGTGTCCTGTGTTTGATGTTTTTGTGTATTTCTTGTCTGACAGCGAGTCTCTCGCTATATGCTAAGTCTTCCTGAGCATAGTCAGTGTGCCACCGTGATTGATTTATTGATTTGAATTGAATTGATTCATTGTGAGTATGTTCCAATGTAACAGGCCTGCAAAGTAGATTGCATGCTGTTCTACAATAGACACCATTCTGTGGATACTTCTTCTACTTGGGTTCTTGTCCATTAGTCATTGAGCGAGTATCCTGTATCCTGATTCAATAGACTTTACTGGGGTTAAGATGCGAAACAGGATTGAATTCAATATATATATATATATATTTTTATGTACGAATATATTGGGGAACGCTGCTTCCCGGAGTTGCCATACAATGAGAATAATTGCAATTTGAAGCAACTAGAGTGTGAGAACTTCACTGAGAAGTATGAAGTTGATTCAAACTATATGCTATTCACCCATATGTTTCTATTTGTAATACAAATTTTGTATCCCAGTTGGAGCCGGTTGGACTCCAGGTTGGAGTCCAACCGCAAGTCCTTAATGACCAGTGAAACCACCTGGAGTACACTTACTCCTGATTATGGAATCAATGATGTATCATCATTCAATGATTCATTGTATACAACTACCGCAATCGGAGTCCGATTATCGCACCCTGGTGTTCGAATCGCTGGCAATAGAAGACAACCTGCATCGATAGGTCACCTCTCATAGGTGTGTCGTGACTAGTTCAAACCCCCATCCCAAATAGTGCACTTCAATTGACAATTGTATATCGCGTTGCGGACAGATTGTTGTCAAAACACTCCCATATGTGGAATAGTTCTGGCGACATGTCACAGTCTGTGGATCACACTGTGATCATCACAGTGCCATCGAAAAGGCATCTGTGATTCAATAGTGAAGATGTTGTCTCATTATGGCTGTGTCTGTTTTGTGAAATATGCCATAATTTATGGTCGTTTGGAGAGAACGTGAGACTCACGTCGTGAGTAATACTGGTTCCCACACTAAATTGGCTATGAATCTATAGTGATATGAGTCTCATGTTGTTGATTCGCTTGGCCGCAGATACGCCATCTCAAATATACTGTCTCATAAATGAATAGTCGTTGAATAGCCGTTGACACTGGAAGTGGATATATAGACACACATGCCATGAATTATAGGAGATTGTGGCATAAGCCACACATAGAGGGAAGGAGAGAGGGAATGAGTCATATCTGGCAAGTATAACTCAGTCACTCATTGGCATCTATATCAATATCCTGGGCTGCTGCCTTCTTGGCCTTGGTGGGAACAGGGGGTCTTAGCACAGGTACGATACTTATACTCATTGCCGTCAAGCAACAATGCGTCAAGCAATATTGCGTCAAGCAACAATGCGTCCATGCACACACAGAGTGTTGAGGATACCTTCCAAGGTCTCTTGTGATATGCGGATAAGGTACCTGACTTCTACTCAGGGGATTCCGGGTTCGAATCCCGGCATGAGTACACTTCAACTTCTTCAGTGTAAATGGTCACTCCTCTCTATTTCGCGCTATGGCACACTTGACAAAGAAGAGGCTAAACAGTTGTTTATATCTACATGTCTATTCAAGCATACACAACATAAGAACAAAAACTCTTGTGCAGAACCCAATCATATATACGACTGATCATCGATCATTGGCTATTGATCTCTCTGAAGGATGTGTACCCGGACTGTGTCTCAATCCTCCTCATTGATGAGCCTAACTATCTCCGCATACTTGCCCTCGATACCTGGTATGAATACACCAGAATATGAATGCAATAAATATTCCTATCCATCTCAGAGGAGTATACCCCTCCTATATGTGTCTGAATGGCCACCTATTATAATAATATGACTATTATAAGTGTACGATAAGTGTATGATAATAGAATCGGTATCGAACAGAAAATACATATTACACTATAAAAATGATGAATGAACACATGAATGTAAAACGTTTCACGTACGTCGAAGCCTCTCATCGAAGAGTGCTGTCCTCTCACACAGATGGTCCACAGCTCTGCTGCTAAGCTCGACATCCGCAAAGAACCCTGTCACTGAGGACGCTGAGGAATACCGCTGAGATGAGAAGAATTAGGGGACATTGTATACACATACATAGTGTACGAACATACATATACATGTATATGGAGCCACCCCCAAGTACTGGTATCAGTATATATACTGATATGTCAGAGGGCATGTTGTATATATGAATATACCTGTCCGCTCAACTTCAAGTTCTTTGGTATGGTGAGGGGCAAAAGGTCATCCCTAGACAGAGCACGACCTCCCACCACTTCTCTCCCTTCTCTCTCTTCTCTCTCTTCTCTCTCCTTCTGACTGTCAACCTGAGACGTCAGAGACGACACAGTGAGGCCCACATCTCTCCCCCCGCCCTTCTCCCTAGCCGCAGTCCCACTGCCTGTGCTACCACCAAGGGTGTCTGTGGAGGTATCCATAGGGGAGGCCGGAATGGACATCTGGGTTGCAGCTGTGGTGAGTCCAGTATCCCTGGACAGTATCGACAGGGGCTTACGGCCGGTGGCGAAGGTAGAGCCAGAACCCCTAGTAACCCTTGCTCCTGGGACCTGTCGCCTCTTAGCTCGGGTGGGTGTATACACAGCAGACAGCTGGGAGAAGGCAGCCTCAGAAGCCCCATCCCCCCCCTCACCTGCACGCCTTCTCTCCCCCCTCTCCCCGCTAGCCCTTGGCCTCTTGAGCCCTAGGGGTACAACGGGCACCCCACCCTCAGATCCTTGAGACACCACCCCCACCTCACCACCGGAGCCAGAGAGACAAGACATGGACAGAGAGTCACCAGTCCCACTAGCAGTAGTAGCAGAAGGGCGCACTGGGGATGCACGACGGGAGGACATGGGAGTAGGAGTATGCACACACGGTCTGGGAACCTCCACCTCCCCCAACACCTCCCTGTCTCTATCCACAGGTCTCTCCCCCTCCCTCCCGCTCCCCACAGAGGATATGATAGGGACAGAATACACCACGGTCACGGGGTCCTCAGCATCCCCTCCCGTCTTCTCAGTATCCACTGCTGCGGGGGGGACATCAGAGTCAGGAACAGTGAGGGAAGTGGGAGGAGTTGTGACACATGGGACAGGAAGAGTGACTGGAGGATTGCCAGTTGAGAGAGAGGGAGGGTGCACAACCCCCAGCTTCTCCTTCCCCTCCTCCCCTCTCTCCTCCTCCTCTGTGTCCTCTCCCTCACTCAGCACCACCACCTTCTCTCTCTCCTCTCTCTCTTGGTAGCTATCCTCCATGTCGACAGTCCCCTCATCCCCTTCTCCCTCACCCTCTCCCTCTGTCTCCCTCTGTCTCTCTACCATAGTCAGGTCACTACAGGACCCCACTGGAAGTATGGTCTCTGCTGCAACGCCCTCTACCTCCCTTCCCTCCACCTCCACCCCCTTAACCTCCAGTCTGTCGGGCTCCACTGGAATCGCAACCCCAGCCCTCGACTCCCTCTCCCCCACCTCACCCTCCCTCTCCCCCTGAACCATAGTATTGTCACTCTCTCTCTGCGTAGTGTCCGAGGTGTCGTGAGAGAGATATGGGGGTGATGTGCAGTCGTAGTCTGGGGCCGCCCCCGCCTGTCCCTCCTCATACAACATCACAGCCAACAGGATGGAGGACACATCCTAGATATAAGAGGGGGGGAGAGGTGTGTGAGAGAGGAAGAGGATAGTTCGCCACAGACACCGAATGCAGGACACATCATACATAGAGAGAGATATCCTATGACTTGCATTACTACATAGACAGACAGATATCTATAGAGAGAGACCGACTGAAGGTTCAACCACTTCTAGAACATGATATATATGTATGTATACACATATGCATATCAATATATATACACATACACGGTACCTGACTGGTCAACCACCTCGTTGCAATTCCAGTTTTGTCCCAGGCATAGTAGCCCTGTATATGAGTATCAGTAACCGAATATATGTATTATATATAGTTCTGTCCCAGGAGGTAGCTAGTTGGAAAGGAAGGGTGACCATTGTATATGTGATAATACATTTTATCCACAAATACCAATACAAGGGAACCACAGATAGAATACCATGGTAGGTTACACAGGTATAATACACCATATATGTGAGCAAAGTAGAGTCATTGAATGTCAATGATCGTAATACATATGGTAGCATACCCTGAATTTGTTCCAGTCCCTCTCTATGGCATGGATATCTGGGAAGGGGGGGAGGGGGCCATCATGGGAACCTATGTGTCAGAGAGTACAGAAATATACACCGAGAGAATGACGGGGTTAGGTGGCACAATAGGAACCTGGGTAATTGCAGGGAGGTCGAAGAGAGAGTAGAGAATTGGAGAACTGACGTCACGATAGTAAATAGATACACACACCATGGGAACCGGTGCATTTAAAAGACAGAAAGAGGATCAGTTGGTTATCCTCACTGAAGACGTATAAGTGCGCATAGAGGGAGACCCCAACTTGAAGACATGGGTTATGATATCCAATGATAGTGCATGTGCAACAGATGTACCTGATCCATGTTTCTGCCTGTGAGACTCATACCGGAGGAAGCACCTGGAGAGTTAGAGGGTGTGACAGCCATTCACTTGGCGGGGAGGGGGGGGGGGGGGGGGGGGGGGCAGATACAATATACCTCTGTGAACGTGGCCCTCTCTACCGCATACGATATTATATATATATATATATATACATCCTATGTATATCTTTACCTCTGTGAACGTTGCCCTCTCCTTGTCGTTGAGGTGCTTGAGCAGGTCATATA
>BDIP01001168.1:0-11881 GCA_003568945.1 Kipferlia bialata
AGAGAGAGAGAGAGAGAGAGAGAGAGAGAGAGAGAGAGAGAGAGAGAGATACTGGTGCCAATGGGCTAAGATGAGAGAAGGAAGTAGGAGAAACAGACACTACCAGCACAAATCCACTGGTGCTAAGGGGATAGTGTGTGAGAGAGAAAACTGGTATACTGATAACTGTCTATATATGTATGTAGGTATATGTATATATACTAATACATACAGCACATGCGATACCTCTATTGAGAATGAGCTACCACCCTCCCATGCGGGATCAGCGTCAATACAGAGATGGTTTGAAAAGGACTCTATATCTCGAATATAAGGGCAAATATACAAATGCAATAATTGCAAGTGTGTAAATACATAAATATGCATATTCATACCTGCAGTCTAAACTCCCCCTTCCCCTGTAACTTGGGTCTGTCAATGGGATGGACCGAGCATTGGTCGCGTGAGACAGTTGGGTCACCCTCACAGGCTATGTAAGAGTATGGGGCTAGAGAGAGAGAGAGAAACAGAGAGAGAGAGAGCATTGGTCGGGAGAGTTAGTTGGGTCACCCTCATCGGAGATACATGGGAGAGAGAGAGAGAGAGAGATCTATAGAGAGAGAGATAGCGTATGGTCCAAATAGATAGTGGTGCTGGGCGGCACTCCGAGGCTTGTTGACATTTCCATCTGAAAGAGAATAGGGAGACAGATATATATATATATGAATATATACATATGTATGTATAAATATATACCCGTGCTCTCGGGAAGGGATAGCACGAAGAGTCTATAACCCGTCGTATCAGAGCAGAGGACCTAGTGGTGAGGGTGCAAACAAAGAACTGCACGAGTATATACTTCACTATTTACTACTGCATGTGTATGTATGGATATATGCGCAGGGCTTGAGCAATCTATTCAGAGTAAGGCAGTAGTAGGTTATTATGGATATATGTATATATATATGTCTGCAAATTTGTATACATACCTCTGTGGGTGACAAGTACAGTATGTTGTGTGCCCACTCCATCTGAATGTCTGTCTCGGAGGGGAGGGGGAACCTCTGTACTCTAAAGGGGAGGCATGCCTATACATAAGACCGTACGTGTGTGAAAGAGAAAGGGAACAGGAAAGGATGGGAGGGGACCATTGTACCCTAGAAGAGACATAAGTGTATGTGAGAGAGAGACATACTATACCAGACTGTTGCAGGAGGCAGAGTGCCCTAGCTGATCACTATCAGACGGGAGAAGGCGCCACCCCTTGTCTGTAGTAAGACAGTGCATAGATACCACCAATATGTAAATAGGCTTGTAGCTGTAGTGCACCCTCCCTCCATTGAATGACACTGAATAATAGAACTAAGAGAGAGAGAGAGAGAGAGAAAGACACTTGCACTGCACCACTGCAGTCAGACCCAGTGTAGATAAGCAAACGCAGGTACATACATATAGTATAAGTATAGTAAGTTTACCACATACCCTCTGACACCTGTACTGCACATTCACAGTCATACTCATGCAGACTAGTACTGCACCGCAAGGAGGAGGAGGCAGCTAAGGGTAAGAGAGAGAGAGAGACTAGCAAAGAGAGAGAGAGAGAGAGAGAGCAGCCATGTACTACACCGCAAGGAGGAGGAGGCAGCTGATAGTTTAGAAGAGAGAGGTAGATAGAGAGACCACAGAGGGAGAGAGAGAGCAGACATGTGCTGCACTGCAGGGAGGAGGAGGCAGTTAAGGATAAGAGAGAGAGAGAGGAACAGAGTAGAGACAAATAGAGAGTGCAGGGGGGGGGGGGGGGGAGGTACTGACACGTCTAGGAGAAGGACAAAGCTGAGGCTAAGGGGAACAGACAACCAGAGAGACAGAGAATAAACGGAAAGGACATAGAGTGAAAAGAGAGAGAGTGAAAACAATGGTGACAAATTGAAACGAGTAAGACAATAGAAGCAATGATTTATGTGACGGGGGAGGAGGAGGGGGGGGGGGACGGTGCATAGACACCCATGAGGATGTTTATAGGAAGGGCATCAATGAGAGGTATAGTCCACATATCCCAGTATTGTAAGTGTCTGATATGCCATTGACCACCTTCATACATCCACTGCCTGCCTGACCCCTCTTCCACAGCAGAGACTAGTGAACTAATAGTGTCATAATGCCCTTCCCATAGTGGCGCTGGGATGCGTGTGGTCATGGCTATGGGTCTGAATGAAAAAGTAATACGCTGTGAAGGCTAATTATTCATAGCAAACCCTTCTTTTTGCTTAGCATGATTGAGAACATCTACTGGTCGTAATAGTGGTCATTACGCCGAGAATTGGACCTGTCCAGTTTCTGCGGGTGTATGTGAGAGATTCTCTCGTATTTACACTAGCGATGGTGCGTATTAGGACTCATTAGTGTTACTAATCAAGAATATCCGGTTTTTGGAATCGGAAACTCTTAGGTTAGAGCACTTAGAGTCCTCTTTCTATTGCGCCAGAACACTAGCAGGTGTCCATAGGTAATTCCCATGCCCGGCAAAGAGGGGCAGGGGCAAAGGGATAGAGGTAGAGAGGGAAGGAGAGGGAGAGTGAAGGAAGAGCATGAGCGTGTGAAGCTGGAGGGCGGAGGGGTGAAGCAAGAAGGAGGGAGAGCAAGACAGAGGGAGAGAGACACTCATAACAGTGGGGGCAGGAGAGAGAGGGAGAGACAGACAGGGTGCAGTGCTGGCGCCTCCAGTAGCAGTGGAGATGGGGAGAGAGGGTGTAGCAGTGAGTGCGGTATCGACAACCCTCTCTCTCCCTTCGTAGACCTGCAGGAGCTGTTCCAGTTCTGCAACGAACAGTACTTCAGGGGCATGCTGAGTGCGGTCAAGGTGGAGTGGAGCAGCAAGAGGTATCATATATATATATATATATAGTATATTGTAGTTCTACTCCTAATCATAAGAGTAAGATATGTGACAGTGTCTATACTGGTGAGGTCAAGGTGGAGTGGAGCAGCAAGAGGCATATGATGATACATTCACTATATACCATAGATTCATTCACTCTGTATACACAAAGTCTCCAGACCAATCAATATCACTACCAGACCTCTAACTCTCTAGGTGCACTGCTAGTGCCGGGTTGTGCATATGTGATCCACCCATCACACCTGGGGGCCCAGGTACTGTCTCTCTCTTTCTCTCCCTCTCTCCTTTCTCTCCCTCTTCTCTCTCCTGTACATTAGCACTGACGCTGAGTGCCACCTCTACTACACAATCACCACCACCATTTATACAGTCCTAGCAACTTGCCAGTCGTCATCATACCTAACAACAGATAGTACTATTCACTACATACTACTAGTGTCCACTGACTCCCCTCCTTCACCGTACTTCCCAACTCTCCTCCTGACCCTATAGTCAACATCACCATCCGTATCTCTGAGCCACTCCACAAGTACAGGCCCCAGTCAGACCTCATAGAGACACTCCTGCATGAGGTAGAGTGTACCCACCCTACCTCTCCTATTCTCCAAACTTCCTCCCCCAGATGATCCATGCCTATCTATTCTCTCTCTCTCTCTCTCTCTCTCACACCGTACGTCTGTTCACCCCAGATGATCCATGCCTACCTGTTCACCCGCTCTCTGTCTACACCCTTATCTCTCTCTCTCCCCCTACACCCTTATCTCCAGATGATCCATGCCTACCTGTTCGTCCAGGGTGACTACAGGCACAGTCACGGGCCAAGGTATGTGTGTATCAGTAGTATAGATACTGATACTGATACTGATACTGTGTATCTATACACCCTATACAATGTACCCTTTTACACACTGACATCGACATGTTCAAGATATAGTATTCTGCATCAGATATACTGGTATCGACTCCCAGACATAGAAACATTCATTCTCTCTACTGTGTCACTCATCTCTCTCTCCCCATATGTATACGTATATGTACATATATACATGAAAATTTATATATGTATGTGTTTACCCAAGGTTATACGCCGAGATGGACAGGGTCACTCATATCTCTCTCCCCCCATGTGTACACATATATATATGTGTGTGTATAAGTGTTTACCCAAGGTTCTATGCCGAGATGGACCGTGTCAACAGAGAGAGTGGAGGGGCCATGCCCAGCGGCACACATCACCACGACTTCGAGGAGTAAGTGCATATATGCAACATCACTTCTACCACACACGCACATTCTCACGGTCGTCGCTCTGTATATTCCAGTGTACACACTCACCCCGTCTACTCAGTAAACGGAGTGATATCTAGTATATATAGTAAATTACTCACTATGTAGGGAGGTCAATCACTACCAGAGCCACATCTTCATGTGCCCAGGGTGCAGACACCAGTATGCACGTGCCATGAACAGGTAATGGTGCAGTGATACTATGATAGTATAGGATAGTATATATATATTATACTATCCTACTGTATTCTCTCCTATACTGCACGGGCCATGAACAGGTGCTTGTTAATGTGACATACTATCCTACTGTATTCCATCCTATACTGTCACATACTCGAATAGTGTTCTATCCTATACTGCAATGCCATGAACGGGTACATATACACGTTGTGAAGAACAACCAAGAGAAGTACTACTATTCTATACCCTACAATACTATACTGTCCCTGACGCATAGATGGCCCGACATGTGCCCGACCTGTCTGTGTGAGGTGGTCAAGATAGCAGAGCCCGTGCCTTCTAAGGTGCATACAGAGTCTATATACCTGGTAATTGTTGTATATACACTGAAGTTGATACGTATTGAGGTGGTCAAGACAGCAGAGCCCGTGCCTTCTAAGGTGCATATAGACTCATGTACACTATGAGCTCTCTGTGTCAATTATCTAATCTGTGTTGCAGGGAGTTTCATTGTCAATAGAAGCTCATCTCTCACCCCAGGGACAGAAGGTGAAGGCGTATGCCACTCCCCTTCCCACTAGGGTAGGTGCTGTTATAGTATATAGAATATTCATTATACAGCATAGAGAAATACATACATAGTATTCTCTCCAAAGTTTGGAGTCCAAACTCAAAGAACTGAATACATATACATGCATATTCACATTCAAATACATAATCATCTGATATCTATCTCCCTGTATACACAGAATATCTTCTTGACCGCTCTTAACACTAGGAGCAGTCTGTACAGTCTATCTTGGTCACCCTAACACTAGGAGCAGCTGTACAAGACAGGAGTCCAGGTGCAGAGACACCGGCACGAGAACGACACTGCTGCAGCCAAGGCCCCCAAGACACCGAGGTTGACGCCTACTCCCCTACATACCCCCAAGTACGCTGCCAACGTGCCCTTGGTTCCAACACTGGACACAATTCCGGTTCGTAAGCCAGCTGTCAGTCCTGTCCACGTCTGGAAGGATTTTTTGAGCCCAAGGGTACAGCTTGTCCTTCGGCACACACAGAGGGAGAGAGAGAGGGAGAGAGAGGCGTCCCAAGCAAAGAGTGGAGACATGGGTTGGCTTTCACCTGACCCCCCGTCATACCAGTTTCCCCTAGCCCAGTACCCTCCTGTAGGCAACACAGGACCTTACCCCACGGTAGGTGGTCCCCACCATACTGTGGCTAATCCCTATGCTACCACCAACGTGTACCCAGGTGGCCTGGCAGGAGGAATACAATCTTATGGCTACCCCTATATGGCTGGGGCAGCAGGTGGGTTGGCCTGGCCAGGAATTGGAGTAGGTACTGGCTTCCCCCAGGGTACTGTGCCAGGATGCATAGGGGGGATGGGAGGCGTTGGGGAACAAGGTGCAACGGGTCTCCAGGGAACCATCGACGGGCTGCAGAACCTTCTCACACAGCTACAAGCTGTGCAAGCTGCATCTGGCATAGATACCCAACCACCACAGCCTATAGTGAACCCACCGGATACACCTGCAGCACCTTACGGGTATAACAACTATGCAGTCCAGCCAGTGAATGCTATACGGGGAGCTGGTGGGAGGACAGTGGGAGTCGGGGGTATTGGGAGGACGGTGGGTGGAGCGAACAAGGGACCACGTGAGAGGGAGAGAGAACTAGAGAGAGAGAGAGCCAGACGGAAGCGGATACTGGCGAAGGTTCGTGATGCATCGGCAGTAGCTGCTGGGGAAGCAGAGAGACGTGCTCCTGTCCATATCCCTGCACCAGTTCCTGTGAGAGACACAACTAGACCAGCAGCCATCCAGCCTAGGGTTAGACCTGGGCCCAATTCACATGGGGAAAGGACTAGAGGTGGTGCACCTGGGGGTGGAGACGGTGGCCGGACTGAGCAGAGAGAGAGGGGGCAGAGGCGGCCAAGGGCACGGTCTACTCCGTCCTGCGGTGAGAGGGAGAGAGAGAGGTATGCTGACATCAAGGTGGAGAAGAAGGAGGAGGTCTTCCCTAGGTACAGACCTGGGCACCCTAGGGGCAGGGCAGTATGGGGAACAAGGAGTGTCCCCATAGAGGAAGACGCTCCAGTGTTGGATTTCACGGGTGTGGCCTCACTGAGTATGAATATATATATATACTTAGTCTTTGTTCCTACACCAGTTGCAATATACTGCTTAAGATGTCAGGGTTCTAGTGTGCTAACATCAGGATCAAGCCAACAGGCAGTCAAGCAGGAGGTGAAGGCTGAGCCCATTGATGTGTTGACTGAGGTCCTAGACTTCTCAGGTACTTCTAGATACATAGTATAGTACTACAATGGAATTTCTTGAATCACAGTTTTGGCCTAGTATTCTCCTTGAGTATTATACTAGGGAGACACTTAAAGTGTAATCACTAATACGACCTACAGCTATACGACAAAAGCAATCTCCTTGTGTAGTATAGTACTGATTGCCAGAGTCTGTGACCCTCCCCACCCCCTTTGCCTCCCCGTATGCAAAACGCAATGCATGTGGGAAGAGTGGCACACGTAGCAAGAAGGCAAAGAGAGCCAGGGATCCTCAACGACCTGCTTCCACTGGCAGACAGACAGAGAGGAGAAGGGAGAGAGAGAGAGATATATCAGGCTCATTGAGGAGGAACAGACAGATGCAGACTCCTGTCAAGAGAGAGACCGACCCGAGACCTGAAGACAGAGAGAGAGAGAGAGAGCCTAAGAAGGACAGAGGTTGAGGCTCTACTCCTTGGGCCGGCAGCTACCATATGAAGACCATGACCATTTGCAGTCCGGTACCGCTGTGCATATATATAGATCGTCTCTAATGGCTGTTATTTGGATTGTGTGGTCTATGAGCTTGACTGAATCATTTCTCCATTACACGACATGGATTGTAGAGTGAATATGGGTGACACGGTGACACCGTCACGGTGTCAATCTCTAGCACAATATGGGCCGTGACAGTGAGGTGACCTCACTGAGGTCCTATCATAGAACCTGAGGCAAATTCACTTTGATTCCACAACAGCCACTATATACCAGGGAGTCTCTATGCATATCGAGGGATAGTGTCGTGGTCGATATTTCTTAGTTGTTCATCTTCAGTACAGTATCATATAGAGTATCAGTGCGTGCTCGATTTGGTGTTTGGCCACTGTCCACTCTCTTTGCACTGAAGGAAACTCCACAAACCATGGCCTGAGGGTGGAATGGGATGAACACAGTAATGAACAGTATATTTGCACATATGTATGTATGTATTCCCAGGAAAAGGTTCTCTCAGAGAATGGGGTACGTTGTGTAGGGCTGGTATTCGAGGTGTGAGATAGTAAGACGAAGCCTGTCCCGACCAGTATCCAGTAAGAGAATAGCAATTGAATGCACATATCCAAGCCGTCTTGGCCGAATGCAACCAGAGGTAGCTTGAGTAACACAACAGAGACATAGTATATGAGAAGTACGACGTACGGCACACTAGGCGGCTCCCCCTACATGGGGCTACATCGTAGACATCCCACAAAAACCAGTACCTGTGTGTGACTGCAGTACCTACGTCTGTCGATACTTAAACACACCCTTGACACCCGTTGTATCTCTCCATCTGTCTGGGTGCTCTTATATACACATACATAGTGAAGAGAGAGGCAGGAGTGTTCTTCCAATTGTCATGTTGGGAGAGTAGCCCGTTTGGGCCGCAGTTACACGACACATATATATATCTGTGTGTACACTTATGTATAGGAACAGGGGACGTGCTCATTGAATGAGTCAATGTCTCCATATTCATATTAATCACTCGAATCCTTCCATATCAAAAGTCTCCTAATCTATTTCACGCCTGGAAGACCACCAGATGAGTGGGTGTGTCACAGCACTGACGAGCTCCCTGGCTATGTGTACTACAAGACCAACAGGGAGGCCTACTGGTGCCAGACCACAGGCCCATGGGTCATGCACCCATCAATCTCGGCACTGCGCAAGGCACTGCAGGTTGATGTGGGTGAGGGCAAGGAGTCGGACTACGTCTTCGGCCGCGGGTCCCAGGCCGTGACCGCCGAGTGTACGGTGTACGGTGTACGGTGCCCATGCCCTCGAGAAAGGTAACAAGCCGTCAAGGAGCGCACTGGCTGTACGCCGGCAACGGCTCTGTTGGAGCGGGTCCAGACCGGCCCACATGAGACAACACTCTGCTTTGGGGTTGCTTCCCACTACCTACACTACCAGCCCCCTATTTGGTCCGATCCAGAAGGTCCGAGGCCCCATCGGCAGAAAGCCCATCCCACAGCTCCTGCTCTTCAAGTCGAAGAAGGAGACCGTCCCCATTGAGCGACTCCTCATTGCCATCGCTGACCTGTAGGTTAGAGGACAGTAGAAGGAGAAGCTAGGCGAAGTGGATACATACAGATGTAGTCTATGTATGCTACATATACTACACACACATGTACCTTAGCCTCTACATATGCATATGGTATACTATAGAGCACGGTACATAGCAGAGCACATTGGCTAACACGGTACAGGGTAGCTCATATAACATACCTATGAGACCATTGTTTGTTTGTTTTGGATGACTGGCGGGCAGGTACGACTAGGAACTCGCTACGTATCCATGTAGATTACCGTTCCCAATGGTACCTACCCCCAGCGAAGAGAGAGAGGGGGTTGGTGCCCCTGATAACTGAGCTCTACAGTCTGTTACAGTGACACCATCTATATACACTTTGTAGTTACAGTGTAAGGCTATCTATATAGTATGTATAGTGTGAAACAATGACACTCTCTATACAGCACTGTATATAGCAGTTGCAGTGTTACACACTTTACAGTGGTGAACGTATGTGTCTTCAGTCTTGTCACGAGTTAGGATAATTACCCTCTGGCCCGTTTGTCACTACGAGAGCAATTGCCATGATGGATACTCGTTGTAACAGAAACAATAGATCTTAAGACACACTGGTGAAAAGTAAGACGTCCAAACATCGAATACTCATCCCTAATTATAGATTCTATTGATAAACCTATACTAATACTACCGGAACACACTCAAACACTACCCAGGAGGGTGTGATAGCAATACACCTACAGCATAGCAACATCGCCCTTAGCCTCTGGCGACTCCTTCTGCTCTACATCCTTCTCCCTCTCTCCCTCTACCCCCTTCTCACCCTTCTCTCCCTCCACTGTCTTGGTGTGTACAGAGGCCACGGAGTCCTTCTCTCCCTCTCTCTCTCCCTCCCCCTCTGTCTCCTTCTCCTCTGGCACGGTGGCCTCTCTCTCTCTCTCTCTCTCCCCCTCCCCATCTGACTCCTTGGCGACATCCTTGGCTATGTCCTTAGGGCCATCCTTAGGGGCCTTGGAGGAACTGCTCTCGGGGTCCTGGGGGTGAGGGAGATGGTATAGGGATACCTAAAAGTAGTATACGACACTAAGAAGTCTAACTAAAGGGCGATAAATGGGTGTAAGAGAGGATGTATGTGAGAGAGAACAGAAACACTCGCTGGAGCCTCAGGGGTCATATTCAGTGATAAAGAGATGTATAGAGAGCAAGATAGCGGGACCGGGTGGGAGAGAAGACACATATCATCACATAGTATCATACCGACAGGGAGCACGGCAACTATTGAGACAATAAGGGGTGTAGAGAGAGAGAGAGGAGCAATGGTACCAGTACCTGTATCATGCCGAATGGCATTGGAGGGGGTGGGTACCCACGGCCAAAGACACGGGTGATCTCCTTGAGGGTGATCTCGGCTGGGGTTAGACTCATATAGATAGAGAAAGAGAGACTGAGGGCGAAGTATATATACATACTCATACATGGAAGGAACTCACATGCTGAGAGGGAGAGAGAAGCATACAGTGACTGAATGCAAGGCAAAATATAGATTAATATGCAGAGAGAGAGAGAGAGAGAGTACTCACATGCTGAGAGGTAGTTGTTGGAGTTCTCCTTGCTGTCTGTGCTCTCAGACTCCTCTCTGTCACCCTCTCTCTCCCTCTCCCGAGACTGTCTCTCCCTGTCGGCACGGCTGGAGGGTAAGGACATAATATCACAGTACATATCGTTACACATATACATAGGACAGGGTCAGATAGAGAGAATATAATACATACCATATATATTACGACTTAGATTGATATAAATGCTACTCATTGATATTTGGTCAATGGATACATATTCATACACCGTACCTGAGCCTGCCTCTGGCCCACAGGGGTGAGTCGGAGGACGAGGAGCCTGGCGTGAGAGAGATATGGTATATTAAAATGTGGTAATATGTACAATATGTACATAAAGTATATGCATTCAATATATACATGGTGAGTCGGAGGACGAGGAGCCTGGGGTAATGGAAGGTATAGGTAGTTATGCTACCAGAGGGATACGGAGAGAGGCGCTACCTTCTGTGACTGGCGATCTGTTCTTGCCCTTGTTCTTCCTGTCTCTCTTGGAGAGGGACCTCCTAGAGACACGGGGGGTCTGGGGTGAGTGGCAACATGAATACCCGTTGATCGAGAGAGATAGAGAGAGAGTAGCAATATACGAGGTGGCTGAATGACTGAGTTGCAGAATAGAGATATGAATGAATAACTATAGGACCCACCTGTCTAACGTTCTTCTGCGGACTACCCATGTCGTGATCATCACCAGTGTTCCTGAGGGTGAGTAATGACAATATTTATAGAATACTATACGGACTGTGATATGTCTATCTATATATACATATACAGTCACCACAGATCTTGGACGAGTATGCATAGCTGAGTGTTATTTTCCTTAAGTATACATATACCAATGTGCAGAGGAATCCCATCACCGAAGTTTAAAGTATCTTTAGAAAGAGACGTAATAATTACTTTCAATACTACTGTGTAAATGTATTAGTATACATACCTCCTGCTTCTGATCATGCGCTCTGCCTCCTTCTCCTGTCTCTTCTCATCCCTAGGGGGTCAGAAGGAGAGAGAGAGAGGGAGCACACCACAACCAAATATATACATAAAAATGCTCATAATATAATGAACACAATTATGATATGTGTGTGTGACTGACTCACTGTACCTCAGGAGAACCTATAAGAAGGGCATTCATATATATATATATATACAATTAGCACACACTTGAGAGCCTGCAGGAAGGGTGACTGCAGTGGCTGGCCAGACACAGACTGGGCCAATGGGTGGGAGCCATCCATAAGGGCCTGGGTATTAGGTATATGCATATATATAAAGAGAGAGAGAGAGAGAGAGAGAGACTGGGCCAGGGGGTGGGACCCATCCATAAGAGCCTGGGGGTGGGGGGATACATACAATTATTTATACACATATTAGAAATGGTTTGTGGGTGACACATACTGAAGGGGGAGAGAGAGAGAGAGTAGAGTGGACAGAGAGACTGTACCTTGGCAATCTGTCTTGCATCCTCCCCTCCCTCCACTATCCCTTGGTACTCCACCCTCTGCACAGGGGTCAGGATGTACTCCTCGGGGATGAACTGGTCTGGAATAAGGGGCTAGAGAGAG